>ONZK01004143.1:69057-80147 GCA_900322385.1 Pharnaceum exiguum
CTTTTACCTTGTGGCTCAAACTTATTGTTAGTAGACCCATATTTCCTAACAAGTGGGTTTAGCAATTTACAAGTTTGATCATGACAAAAAAGACATAGAGAGGTTAGCACAACATAATATAGCACAGACGCTCGTCAAGCATGCTGACGTACAAATGCGGTTGACACACCTAAAGGCTTAGTTCTATGTTTGTTATTGGTTGCCTGATGCAAGGCTTAGGCTTGAAGGTTCTCATGATCAAACTCGTTTCGTCACCCGTATGTCCCGGTGCAACTAGTAAGAGTTTGTTGGTTACTTTGCCAATGGAAAGGAAACACACACGATTGATGTGCATAGTCTCAAATTGGCAATTAGTGAAGCAAGTGGCCCTCGGCGTTTGAGTATTATACCATCGAAGGGACAATTTCTGGTTTTGCTAAATTGACACCGCGTACAGCCCTCCGGAGCTGACTATACGGGCACCGAATTTGAATAACCAACGTATGCATATGAATGAAAATATAATATTGATAAATTTGTTTAATGTGTTTATTGGAATATATTGACTTTCGAGTCTTACTCTCTAGCATTCCCAGCTTAGTCGCCACTTGTAGACACTCGGGCCCCGGTTCAGGAGGAATTAACAATCGTTTGACTAGGTAAAGCCTTGCACCTACCCGCTAGGTGTTTGAATGCGAAAGCATATGTAACGGAGTCGACACCAATTTTATTTAGTAGGAAAACAATTGTGACACCATTTTGTATTAGAGCTAGTATAGTATTGATAAGTATGATAGAAAAAGCCACTCGCTTAACCAATGTTTCCAAAAGGGACAATCGAAGGGACAATGGTAAAGTAAGATATTAAGAAAAGTGCACGACCAGAGCGTTAGGTTTGAGAGCAAAGTTTAACCTCTACTAACTCAATATATTTCATTAAAACAAAGCATTAAACCAAAAGATTCATTTAATAACCTAATGCAATTAATCTATATTAGTGATATTGAGCCACATACAACACTTGTTTTTTAGTGATGTATAAGCATGCAATCCATGTTCCATTATTTACAAATACTTGTTCTTTTACTTAACTAATTATCACTTTGTTATTTATTCAAGTTACAATGTCCAAGTGGCTCTTTCATTTCCATGATTCTCCATATGCAATCGTTACGTATGTGGTAGCAAAAAAATAAAGAAGAAGAGAGGAGGAGAAGAATATAAGAAGAAAGTGTTAGTCCATAATGAAATTAGGAACCGAAACCCCACCTTTCTTTCTTAGCCAACTATGGGTCCAAATAGACCTTCACATGCACACACAAGTTAGTAGATTTCAAGCATTAAAACACTAGTATATATAATTGAAATAAGAGACAAAAGAGTTAGAAATGTTGGTGCCTTCGGGACTTTTACTGGATAGCTAACTAGAACTTCCAAGGTTTAAGGATGATACAATGCTTGAGAAAGTACTTTTAAGTCTTGAAAAGGCTCTTTGCTTAATGTATGATGTGATGAAAGTTGCTAGTGTGTTTACTTGTTTGTAAGGAGTTTCTTTAAACTTAGGTTGAAGTTGATTAATTAATATAGATACGGTTTTCTTACCGGGGTATGCCATGCTTGATGATGTAAACCTTATCCGTATTTGGCATCTACTCTTATTGTTGACAGATATTTGAAAAGTTTGAGAAACGAGATTCATAGTCGTGTTCATCACCTTCCCCCCTCTTTCCTGATCATTTTCATATGTAACACTTCTATATTCGCGCTTTAATTGATTGTATAGTTAATTAATTAATTCAGTCCAGTTCACTAACAAAGTCCGGTCCATAAAATAAGTCTGGTCCACATAAAAAGACAACTCAACTTCCCTAATTAATTATTTAATGTTTAATTAATTAGTTTCTTGGGAAGAATTCACCCAAATCATATCCCCCCACACGCATAAAGTGAACAAATCCGATCCAAACACTGTCAAATTACTATTTGGATTAGATTTTTATCGGATAAAAAAGAATATTCCTTGGCATATTCCTGGTGTAGACACCAAGATTTGACACCTATTTTTTAAATATAAAATACTTATAAATTTGAATATTAAAAAACCCCTAAAAATATAAAAACCCCAAAACCCATAAAACATAGAAAATAGGAAACCCAAAAAATTTATATATGCAAAAACCCATAAAAATATTCAAATCACAAAAACCCAAAAATATTAGCTTTATGAATTATATTTTTAATTATAATGATTTACAAAAAATTTAAAAAAGCATAAAACAAAACACTAACCCAAACCAAAGCCTTGGCCCAAATCACCTACGCACAACCCAAGTAGGGATTAGTGTGGGCTATTTTCCAAGTAAAACTTATTCCTGATTATTTTGGGCAATTTTACCTTAATTGATTGATTTTAGCGCATATGGTTAATAATCAGTTAATTAAGTCAGCTTAGTCCATTAACCAAGCCCAGTCCACAAAATAAGCCCGGTCCACATAAAAAAAGTGAACGCAAATTCCTCATTTAATTAATTAATTTTTTGCCTGGGGAAGAATTAACCTACAATATATCCTCCCACACGAATAACGAGACATAACCTGAGCCAAACACTGTCAAATTCCTATCTGGATAGAGTTTTTATCGGATAAAAAAGAATATCCCGCAGGATATTCCACTTCACAACATGGTGCAAGTGCCAGGCCCCAACATGGTAACATGATCTCCTATTTGGATAAAAAATTACTGACGTGGCGTGCCACGTGTGTCCGGGCGCAGCGCGCCGGGGTCCGTCCCAAACCTCTTCGGATAAAATTTCATTTATTCGTTTTTATTGTCTAACATATTCCTAACTCGTCCAAAAACCCTTTAAATACCCCTCATAGGTCGGTATTATTCCACACACCGCAATTGATGAATGCTTCTCTTCTCCCTCTATCACCTAGTTCTAGCATTAATAACATAAAATCAACCTTCTCAGAGGTCAAAATCACCTAGGCTCTACATAAACACACTAGCAAATAGAATAATCAAGCATTCCAAGCACCCATTTGCAAGCATTAGCACGTGTTTAGGCGAATTATATGCGATTCCCTTTCCCGTTTCTCTAACTTTGAATATATCTAGCTCATAATAAGGGTCTTAAACTAGACCTTCGAACAGGTAATGAAGGAACTAACCTAAATCCTCTTTTCCCCCTCATTTACTACCATTTCATTTCCGCATTGTCAAAAATCACCTATATTTTGAAATGTAATCAATATTATTGTATAAAGTGGTCACTTAACATATAAAACCGACATTTATGTGTTAAAAAGGAATATTGTTGCAGGTTTACACTTGGCTAAATACAATATTGCATGTGTATAAAGATGACTAAACTTAGATATTAATTGAGTTAAATTGATTTAGTAGACGTAAATCTCGCCCCCGAACAATTACATTATTTTCTGGTTATTACTTTGAACAAAACCTTACTTGCCAACTGTTCCTTCGGATTGTTCCTTCGGTAAATGTTGGCAAGTGAGAGCATTTTCATATCTATATTATTCCATAGTATACTATATGTAATAATTATACTAAACTACTATCAAAAGTTTTTCAATTGTTTTCCTAATAGTAATAATACTTAAATTAAATTTGTGGCGATTCTATTGCATCAGCATTCAAACCTACCTAACGGGTAGATGCACGGGTTTACTTAGCCGGCAGATGATTAATTACTTCTACCGGGGCACATACGTGTGCAGTAGGCGAAAGGGTTTATCTAAGCAAAAAAGGTTAATTCCTCCTAAACCAAGGCCCATGATCTATAGAGAGGTGAGGAACATGTGATAGTTTCACTTCTGCTCCTAGGGTCACCATGAGGAGGTGGTACAAGGGATGAATCTTCACTGTGGGGTCGTGCATGATGGTGAGGATCGTCTGATCTTAGACCCAATTTGCAGGGTTCTTTCCATAAAAAGAAGGTCTCTAGGAGGAACATTTTTGGAATTGTAAGACTTTCTATGCCCCAAAGTTCATGTAGAACCATATAGCCTTGGGGTGAAAATCTCTAGTCAATGCTACCAAGTGGCTTAAGTGAGGCTCATGCCAATAAAGATAGTTTGTGCTTCCTGCAATTCGGAATTCAACGCTCTTCCCACAACCGCTCGGTGGACTCTTAAAATGATTATTTCACCTTTAAAGTCCTGGATCACCATCCCCTACATACGCCCCATCCATAACCACTATTAAGGAGCTCTACGTTGGTGCTCAACTTCCATTGACTAGAAGGAGGCATCTTAACTTTATTAAATTTGGGTTTCACTAAAATTATGCATAGCTTTCGAACCATCTTTAGGTCCAGTGCTTATGAACTTCAAAAAAATAATATCCATCTTTTAACTCTAGGTGATTATGTACTATAACAAAATGGCTATGAAAATCTTTCAAAACTTTTACGGTGAAGTTGTAGCTAGTCAATACTTCAATACAGCAATGGGTCAATCTCGAAAACAACTTATCTGTTTTCTTAAATAGAGGTAAGGTTGAGTATATCCTGAGCACGAGTACCCCCATTGAATAAGTTTTTACACTCGCTTGTTGTTGTTGTTTTGAACCATCCTTGTATATAATATTTCACTTAGTATTCCAAATGGATCAAGCGGATGCTAGAAAACTCCCACTTTCATAAATTAATGTTGGTCTAAGCCTCACATAAGTCATTAAGTAACTCCATTAGTCCTCCAACATCCTTGGGCCACTCGTTCTCTACACATAAGGATTATGCGATTGGGCAATCCACCAGCCGATGAAGAGTTGACTCGTCCTTTTAAATAACACTGGTACAAAATTGTACACTTACACCTTCTTCGATGTCTGATATTTTAGGAACCAGAGGTATGGTTTATCAAAATAGGCACTTCTCCACTAATTAAATTTGTTTTCCATGAAATTTAAGTTTTATTAGTTCTACTAGAGATTCGTGCTAATTTTATCATTTCATGTTAATTACAGTTCACTACTTACATTCTTTTGTGATATTTTAATTTTTGAGCTAATTATTTGTGTTTTTTAATAGGCAGTTAATATTAGATTGGTTGAAACAAGGAGACAAAGTGTCAATCTGAACTATGTGAATTTTTGGTAACATTTATTGTGTTTTGTTGACATTTAGACAGATATATTTTTCTATGTTTTAGGGGCAGTAGCTTAGGTAGTGAAAGAGAGAAAAGAGATTATTTTTTTTTATTTTGTTATGTGGTTGTTACTTATTTTTGCACTTATGAGTAGTGTTTTTTTTCTTTCTATATTTGTTGATACTTAGTTCAAAGATGTTGTCTAGTATAATTGGTTATGATAAATAAGATAGAGAAAAGATTGAAGTTTGTAATCTTGGTTTTTCTTAATTATGCATTTATGAGTGATTTTGTTGTGCATTTGTTGATAAATAATCCTAGGCAAAGGTTTCTTATTCTTGATGGTAAATTTGTTCAACTCCCTATAGCAACTGCATGACCTTTCAATCCTATTCTCCTTTTCAAAAAACACTTAGACATATAGCTACAACCTTTTATTCCATTTTCTTTTATCACTTTAATCTCAATAATCATAATCTTCTATGTCACACAAAATACACCTTAGATAGCTATAATATTATATCCAAAGTATTTTGATCTTCATACCAATAATTCTCAAGATATAGTCCATCATTAAGAAATGCATCTCAAACAGCTAATACTACGAGAAACGCATCAAGTGGTCAACTATTCTCTATGGCCTTAATGCAACTAACGAGTATGGAACGCCCTGTACTCACTACTTTCCTTAAAGTTAGGACAAAAATGACCTTATACGTCTGAGTTATACAATACTTTAATAACAAAATGTGGACTCCACTAAGCTATGTGGTAAGATAATATTACTTATAGCTTTTGACATTTCCTTGTACAATCGAATTAAACCTTTTAAATATATAATTCCACCATGCTTCTTTGGAATAAACACCTATGTTTGTTTAAGTAATGGCATTCTTCCTTAGTGTTCCTTTGAGTTTCATGAAAATTGAAAGTCTCTGCATACTCTATCCACCGCTGTGAAGACAAACTTCTGTGGTGCGAAATACTACTCCAATAAACTTGCAGTGAGAAGAGTATTGAGTCGATCAATAAAATTGTCCTATATAAGAAAGAGTGCGAGCATAAATGCGTTTTAATTACCTCGAGGACTTTTTGTAGAGTTATAAACTTTCAAAGACGACATTCTTATTATGAAGAACGAAACTTAAAGCTATTTGGATATAGTTAATAAAAACAAACAAATAGATCTATGGTTTTATATTGTTAAGACACACAAAATTATTGAACACTTTATTTTTATAATATTCATTCATCCAGTACCTAAAGAAGTGCGAGCCCCTTAATGGCACAATTCAGTGAATTTTGAAAACACCCAATTTACATGTAGGACATCACTTGAAGATAAACATATATTACAACCACACATTCGATTCTTAGTACATGATTCATTATTTTTTATAAGAAACAACAATATTTTGACGCCTCAAAACTTCTTTTTTTTTTAAAGAAGGAGGCCCAAAATATTTCATACATGGACTTAAACACTGACCCAAATTATGTCATCCTCGGCAATGGAGAAATGGCAGGCATATGTCACTCCTGGCACCACTTTAGCAACATTAACAGGGAAAGTGTGCAATAGTTCTTTAGTTACCAAGTGGCATAAGGCTAAGCTATCCACAGTAGTCCCATCTCTTCCTTCAAGCGAGACCGTGTAGAGCCTTAAGTTGGTTCTGGTGTGGCATAAGAATAAAGCATAAGGATAGTCCATTTTATGGCAAGCAATTTGGTGACCTTCTGGGACCTTATTCACTTTAGTGATTGTATACTCCATCATTCCCACTTCTCTTTCTACCTTTGATGAAATTGCTTTCACACTAGTTCCGATTTCAGATTTTACATAGTCGATCATCGACTCTAGAGAAGTTACACATTTTTTTTTAGCTCCTTGAAGAATTGGTAGTTCACAATACTCAATCTGCTTTGCAATTATCTGAGCCTTTTTAGAGTTTTTATCCAGGGAAAAAACATGAAAAATATCTTCTAATTTGTTTGATGTAATTGGCATAGCATCTGCAATGTCACGAGGTATGAAAGGAGCCTTTCTAATTCCCTTCTTGAATTCTGTGTTCACCTTTGTTCCAACCTTAAGTTTGTCGAGAAAGAAAAAATTCTCTCTCTTGTCAACATAATAATGGGAATTGGTCTTGCCCAGTGGCATAGTTGTGCTATGTTGTGATAGCACTGCATCTCTTGAATCTCCATCACCTTGAACATCTGAGAAAAAAATAATTAAGAAAAGTTATATATCCCGTAAGTCTCACACTAAACTAATATTTAATACCAAGATAAGTTAAAGTACACTATTTACACACTTAATAATTTTTAATATATAAAGTATTGACATCAAAATTTAGTGTGATGAAAGACATAGTATTTACATTGTCTGAAGCATTCATGGGCCCTCTTTAGAGAGAACAAATCTACGATAATCTCTATTTGAATAAATCTATCTAATTGGTATGTAAGTTAGCACACTTATTAGTGTAACTAATATTAGGGTAGAATTGTTTAGTACTAACATCAAGTCTGTTTCCCCCAACTGTTAAACACTTCAGTTTAGTTTAGTTAGTTTTAGTTCAATTTTGTCCAGCTCGTAAAGTGCGAACGTTATAAATTTTAATCCCCATATTCATTCATAGTTATTAGTATATCATTGAAAATGTCTCACCATATGGTTTCACAAACGTCCATATTTTTATGGTTTTTATAAGTGATTGAGTGGCAAAACAATTAAACAGAAAGTTTATTTTTTTTCAATTGAATTCAGTTACTTCCTGTTTAGTTCAGTTCAATTCAGTCTTTATAAGGCGGAGAAAACAAGCCCATCAAAGCACACCCTAAGTTGATGTAGAGATTAGATTCGTAATCTTTTTTAAAAGGTTAACTAATGTATGTTAGTTGAAATATTATAGGGGTGGTGTTTCAGTGAAAGACCCACCTAAAAAAGTTGTGTTTTCGAGCTGTTAAATCACAGAAAATATTTTAGTTTTAAGTGTAAACACCCAAAATTATATTTCTTTAGGGGAATGGGAACCCCCTTTTAATTATCTAAAATAAGACTTTAAAACAAACTTTCTTCTTATTTTTCCAATATGTGGAATAAATAGTCAAATTTGGGTTATGATCCACCTCAAGATTTTCCTCTTGCAATTGGAAAAAGATGAATAAATAGAAAATTAAGATTGAGAACGCATGCAAGTTACAAAAATATGAAGTGTGATCAGTGTATAGGAGTTTGAGAGTAAATATTCCTCGATTAAGAAAAGCAACAATGATTTGGAACTCTTTCAATGTACCCAAACATTCTGTAATATTCTGGCTAGCATCTCTTAGACTGAAAACAAGGATGAGATTGAATATATTATGGATAGAAATCCGAGACTTGATGTGTTTGTTATGTTTGGAAAATATCCTATCCTTGGCACAAAAAACATAGGAGAATAAGAATTTGTCAAGGACAAGTATGAACCCTTGATTTAGTCTTAGATTAAAGGAGGGTGGTTGATTGATTCCTATTTTTTTTACATTTATCTTTTCTTTTAATCCCCTATAAATAAGGGAAAAAAGAAAAATTCCAAAACTGATTTTTTTTTTTAGTTAAAAAATTAAAAACAAAACGTTTTACTCAATTCTTGTATTCTTGTTTGGTGTGATTTAGTTGTTGGAATTATGTGTAGAATTGTATTGACGAATTTGTAAATTTGTAGGTACAATAACAAGTTATTGTAATTACGGAAGTGAGGGAAAAAAAATTACGCCGTTCATGTACTATTTTGTACTGACACTTATACAGTTATACACATTTGTAACTAAAGAAACTTTTAACTTTATCATCACTGTTAGAACTACAAATACTGGTACGGAAATGTACTTTTGTTGCAACAATTTATCTGACCCGATTTAGGATGGAAGTTATAAATTGTTCTTCCTAATGTCAACTTTTGTAAGTACAAATGTTTGTAAAAAAATCGAACTGTTTGGTAATCTGAGCCAAACACGCCCTTGCAAAAAAATATAAGAAAAAAGTACGTATTTTTTTCTTTTTCCGAATTTTTTTCTGCCAAAAGAAAAGATAATTAAAATGTTACAAAAATATCAAGTAAACCAACCACCCTTCTTAAATCTAGACCTAAATTAATGCATCAGACTTGTCCTTGTCAAATCCTTATGATTCTATATTTTTTGTAATAAAGACAAGATACTTACCCTTGTTATGTTTACTCATTTTGTTATTTTACTTTAATTTATTTCAGATTATTAAATTTAGCGGCAACTGTTAAATGTTAACTACAATTATATCAGCAAGTCTTTCGTACATCGGGTGTACCGGTACACCTTGTGGATTTATGACTAATTAAAGGGACTGACTAATGGCATTAAAAATGTGACTAATAATATATGTTGTAATACTAGTTATAAATTCATAAGGTGTACCTAAGAATTAGAGCAATTATATAGTTTAGAGCAATTATATAGTTTAGTGTTGTTGAATTAGTTTGGTCCTACTGCTCTTTTTTTTTCTTTTAAACCGAATAGAGCCTTAACGAAACTTACATTGGAGCAAACTAGTCGCGTAAAATGCGTCCTTGATCGACGTAGGCATTTGAGTATTAGGAAGGTTAAGTTTCCAATAAGCATCTGGAGAAACTGAAGCTATACTCCCTTGTAGTGCTACCTGAGGAATAGAACAAAAAGGTAAAATTTTGTTGCCTTCTTTTTTGTTTACATATGTAATAACTAGCACCAAAGGCCACTTTCCATTTATAAAGTTTTTGTTATTAAAAGTGTTACAACAACTGTGATTTTTTTTTAATAATTTTTATCCTCTACTTTTGAACATCATTTTAATATACATTTGAATTTGAAAATATCTGAATTAAAGTATTTTAAATATTTATAACATAGATTAAAGAGGGATCATAAGTGAAAAATGATTGAAGAAACTCCATAGGCTATGTTTGGGGACTACAATTCACTGTCTTTGGTGGCTGGAGAGAAACAACCGCATTTTGGCGATAGAATAAAGACTTCTGTTACTTTGATTTCGGAGATCAAAATTTTGATTAGAAGTCGCATGCTTTATTTGTTCCAAAATTCTGCTCATTTAGCTTGTATTAGCAGTAGATTAGTTTTGGAGTAATTTTTTGGGAAAATTGTTATGCTTGTACTGGACGTAAACTGGAAATAGGGTTATTTAATACTCTATTTTGGGGATGGTTTGTTTAATAAAATTTTAACCATTGCCGAAAAAAATGATGATGTTCACTATTAAAGAATGAAAAATGGTGTCAAAAAGTATTTAGGGAGAGGAAAAAGGTGTGTCGTTTTTGGGTTAATACTATAAATATTCTAAAGGACATGCATGTTGTATTAATTTTATGTCACCTAACGCGTGCAAACCATTAAACTTAACGGAACTAAAGTGAATGAACTTACCTGTGTTGGAATGAAATTTTTATTTGATTGTTAGATAACGTAGTAACTCAACTACATAGTAAGATCGTTAATGAGAAACAAACAATCACATAGATACTAACATCAAAACTACTCACGCACCCAAGTTACAGTGAGACCAGAACAAAGTTAACTCAAATTCAGTGTAAATGAATTGAAAAAAGTATTGAAAACAATTCCAAAATCGCATTCAAACTAATTTAAATAATCACTTCATAGTTTGTGATTTCCTCTGCAACTATAACTTGCAACTATAATTGTATTCGTTCTAGAAATTCATCATATTGTCTGTTGGACAATTTCAAAGTCTTAGTTTGATTCAACATGTGGAGGTTTAACATGCTCTACATGTCAAATTTTTTTATGATGTTAAAAAACTTATATTCACTTTATTTTAGTATAATTTCATAGCCAATATGTTTTAAAAAATTCATACAACAATCAAATTATATGTTATTTGTGCAAACACCAAATTTGTTTGTCTATATATATATATATATATATATATATATATAATAATCTATCTTTTTTAGTATCTC
>ONZK01004144.1:29298-43736 GCA_900322385.1 Pharnaceum exiguum
TATCATAATGTCTAAACGAATTGAAGAAAAGCTTGTCACTAATTGGGATGGCACTGGGGTAATAGATGTGTAGCAAAATGCTGTTTGGGCATATCTTGAATGAAGTTACTAAATCTCGCAATACTTACATTAGTAAGGTGCAGCCAGAGAGGGGGGTGGGGTGTGTGTGAAAGGAGCATCGACGACTAACCAATGGTGATTCTGTTGGTTTTTTCACCTACCTATTACCCTTCAACAATTGTCCATATAAGTTGAACAATAATTTTTTTAATAGAGAGAAAGCTTAGATGCTAAAGCCCAATAAATGGTTGAGGAGGTTATTGGGAGCTCTGCCTGCTTATTATGAAGAGTGAAGACACGGCTAAAGTTTCCCTCCCTCTGAAGGGAATGTGCTGTAGTCTTATCCTTAACTACATCGCAAAACTTGGGATAATGGAGCTATGTGTTTGAGATTTGCTCTCATATCTCACTTTACTTCATGTATGAACAAAACATATTCAGAAGGGAAATGAGACATTTATTTTTGGAACAGTCTAAGGCAAAATGTCCCAGTTACTTAGAAAATGAACATCTGGAAAGTTTGGCTGTGACTGGGGGATATTTCGCAGTATGTTTCAATGCCTTTATCATGAGTTGGGATCTTGCTTTGGAATTCTGTAATAACGAGAATCAGAAATTTATCTTAGTTTTTTATGGGCTTCTTGTTTCTTCTGGCTTTGACCGAGTTTGGAGTTGCTGTCAAGTGATGTAGTAGGTGGTGCTATAGCTGTGAAGTGCTGCTTTCACCTACAGCTGGGTAATAGGTGAGGTGAAAAAACAGTTTTCAAATCTTATATTTGAAAAGTGCTTTCACTCACAGCACTTTCAATAAATTACCAAATACCACAGAAATATAAAGTTACTGCCGAAAGCACTCTAAAAGCACTTCAAACTCAATCCCAAGCACAAACTTTGTTGGTTTGAGTTACCTTGTTGACGTGCACTGTTCGACCTCTTGTTTCTATTGATCATTTATGTGATTGAGTTATAAACCAATGTTTCTATGGGCTATGCCTCTGAGCTACTGGATATTGAAGTAGTTATATGACATAGGAGAACCAATGGGATTGGTAAATAGTTTCCGTGACTGCTAATTACCTTTGCAGGTTGTCATGCTTTTATTTTATTATTATGAACATATTTTGTTTCCCAATATGATAAAAATGACAGCAACAAGAAGAGGGGCAAAAGAGCCATATTAGTGTATGACCTTTGCTACTTACTGATAGGTGCTTTTTCAATCAATACTTCCATGTAGCGATGTGTTAAGGGTCGCTCTTGGAAAAAGAGTAAAATAGGGGAAAGGTTGTGTACATTTTTAATCCCCAGCACCCCCATAGAATGGGGATTACACTGGGGTGATTTTGTTGTTGTTGTAGACTAAATTACGCCCAGTTCTTAGAACTACATTTCCCCCTGTTTTCCAGTTGAGTTGAGTTTATTTTTTTTATAGATCAGTTCATATTGCGCCAAATAATGGAGCCTTATATATCAATGGCTGTCCTTACCTCGCTGTGCGTTTTACAAAAGTTCTGTGAAAATTTATTACTCAGATCTTTGGCGCCCATCTACTACACTTCCACTGACTGAAAAATTGTTGCTCTGTTGTTGGTCCCTACTCCCTACAGAAGTACAGTACCAAGAAGGTTTTTGCAGTATATTGCCTGAGGTGCTCTTTAGTATCAGTTGTTTCTGCTAAGTGCATAATGACGTGGTTAATAATTCACTCCAGTGTGATAAATTGCTTCTCTTTGTCTCCACATCAATCTATGCTCTTTAATCTTTTGGATCTTATTCTTCACCTTGCTTTGATTAGTTGCTCTTGTTTCATCAGTCACTTGGATGTGACTGTATGTTCTACTCCCTCTGTTCAGAATGTTGTCCACTTGATCTAATGGCATTTTTTTTACGCTCCTCTTGTAGAACATGTTTTGGCCTAACGGAAAAATACTTTGATCTAAGCAGGACCGCAAAAGGTAATCCTCCGGTGACTTTTGCTGTTGCTGCCAGTGAAACCCAGAATGTCAATGTGACTGTTCTACCCAGCTTCGGTCTATTGGAGGGAAATTCTGTGACTGCAAAGGATATGTGGCATAAAATGAAAGAGGTGAACGGTCATTAATTATGCTAATGAATTGATATGTAAAATCAGCAAAGTTTTTAAAAAATTTCATATTCTGGATTTTAAAAAATTTCTTATACAGTTAATGAAATCAGCAAAGTTTTTAATGAAACTTATAATAGGAAGAGGTATATATCGTTCATGTCATCCAATGAATCGACCACCCTGCTAGACTTGCCAAAAAATGAAGTAAATGTACCTCATTTCAGCATGTTCTTGATCTTTTCACTTTCTCTTGCCTTTTTGTTCCTGAAGGATGGAGAATTTGATCGAGATAATTTTAGTAGTGGGCCAAGCATGCCATCCTTACCTGGTGAAACACTTTGTGCTGGAGTTTCAGCTTCTACATGGGTCGAGCCGCATGGAAAGAGCACTATTGCATTTGGTGTTGCTTGGTCCTCTCCGAGGGTGAAGTTTCTGAAAGGGAATTCTTACTACAGGTATTAAAAAAAAAAACGTTTTCTTCATGTGTTGCAACTCTCTTTCTTTGATGAACCATGTGTTGCAACTGTGAGGCATTTGAAAACTCATGAAATTATTAAGTGAAAGTATGACTCATGAAAGCAAAGTTTCTGGTGTATTTCCTTCTATAACAAATCTGGTTGCTTGGATGTCAAAAGGAACGGAGTTGGTGTCCATAGGGACATTACTTTTTCCTCTCTTTTCTCTAAATGAATTTTACGTGGAATATAATAAACTTTGATTGGACATTATACCCCCTACTTTTGTTCTGGTTTTTTCCTCCCCGAACCCCGATGCTTCGATTCTCCCTCTCCTCTTTAACTCCCAACGCCCCTCGTTCCCAGTAAAATCCCAGCAACTGCTATGATAACTCTAAGAAAGTCAAAGTCATAGTCGACGCTTATTAATTTGGTATTTCCCATAAAATCCAAGGATCCCCTGAATCTCTTCATTGACAAGTCTTAACTCCGATAAATGAAAGAACCCACCACCCAGCAAAACTGTTGAGCTTGCGTTTAACAGGGGCAGAATTGTCCAACGAAGCTAGCAGCAGCGGGGAAAGTTTAATAAAACGCGAGGTTAACGGCGGGAGTAAGATGTGGAGGGCCACAGCCCCCACTGGGCACTTCTGCTTGTATAGATGTTTAATAGGGGGTACCAAATCATCACAAAAGAGGCAATTCACGTCGGGGCCAATCAGATTGTTCTTTGGCATTGCATAACGTTGACTGGCGTTCTTGGAGTGGGACTTTCATGACGTGGGGGATTGGGGCTCTGAGGGTTGCATAAGTGGTCATCATGAAGTCCTTTGACGAAGACCGTGGAGCTGGTGGCTATGATGGAAGACATAGTTGGTTTTTGGGTTTAAGTGGTGGGAGGAGAGAGTGGAGTAGGGGAAACTGGAAGCCGAGAGGGAGTGAAATAGAAGTAGTGGTAATATAAAAATGTTAAGATCAGGATGTCTGTTTGGTGGCGGTGCTCGGCTGTCAGCATGGTGATGAACTGATGATGGTCCTTCTTGGTGATGGTTGGTGTGGCTGTGGTGTTTTGTCAAAAGGTGGTGGGTGGTGGATGCTGTTAAGAGGAGGAGGGAAGGTTGGATGGAGAGAGAGAGAGAACTAGAATATTTTATATTCTCGTTTTACAATGTGGTGAAGATACAGTTTAAGGGTTTAATAGTAGAAGTAGGGTGCATTTGTTGCCAAATAAGGAAATAAGAAGAAGATTTTTGGACAGACCAAAATTGGACATTCTGAAGAAGATTTTGGTAGTAGATAATATGAATTCAACTTATGCTGGCATCATTGATGAATATTCTCCCAGTGAGATGAGTTTTACTGTTCCAGTAACTTGCGCGATCTGGGTAAGTGGATTCTAGTGAGTCTCCTCAAGATGTGGGTGTGTGGCGATAAAGTAACTCATGAGACTGCACTATTTTGCCCCTTCCCCCCTAAACAAATTTTAGATGAAGGTTAGCGTGTTCTACAAGAGGAGCTTCAACAGGCATCTATTCTGGTTGTTTTGTTATGTTTGGGGATATGAAGAAAGATGAGCGTAATCAAAAGCTTCTTCATCTGGCAGGTCTGAAATTGCTGGATCCCGCATGAAAAGAGCTAGAGGTGGAAAAGTGTTCTCAATCTATGACTATTTTTTGGTTTAGGGTAGTTGCGAAACATAATATATACAATTAGTATGAAGTGGTCTTCAGAAGGCTGTCAATAGGGGATATAGGTTTCTTATCAAAGAATATTGAAAGCAAGATGCCAAGATTAACATGTGTATGTCAGTACATGGATGGTAGGTACCACACCCTTGTCCTAACAAAAAGAGCAGAAAGATGATATGAGGCTGGTCAACATTTTATAAGAAAGCAAGTGGTCATGTATTGAAAGAGGGAGAATAATTACAAAGGTGTTAGATCTGCAAGATTTGAGACACTTGCACTCATGAGTAATGAAACCTTCTTATAGTGGTTGTAGAGTCCCTAAAAAACTCAGATTTGGAGAAGCTCTTTGAAGATGTTGTCTTCTAGACTACATATAGGTCTGATTGACTAACTTCACAATTTTCATGCTCTGTATTTTGTTTTCTTCTTTCCCTATTGTATGGGTGACTGTTACCTCGGTGCTTCACCAATTCTGGAGTTTATTAACCTTGCCCAAAATTGCTCAACTTCAAATGAGCCATGTATCTGTTGGATTCAGTCTGATTCCTGTTTGTTGTTGCAGGCGATACACGAAGTATTATGGTACATCTGAAAGCGCGGCTAAGGACTTGGTACATTATGCACTCACCAGTATGTAACAGCAACCACTTAGTATTTTTCTCAACATTCAGTTTAAAAGTGGCACTGTCAAAATAATGATATGCTTGGAGTACATTCGATCAAACTTTTAAAAAAAAATGGAACTACCTCATAAAGACCTCTTTGAAACATTTTTTGTAAGGAACTACCTAATAAGGGAATAAACTATGCCAAGAAGTACCAAAAGACATGAAGTATCGAAATTGTCCTTACTTGAGTCGTGTGCCCCTCACATGTATCTTATTTATACTTCTCATTTTACTTCATAAACTCCAATTTTAATTTCCGTTTTTCCACCCAAAGTCATCCCGCCTTCATTTTTCATTTATTCACTTGTTCTTCCTTTCAATCTTCCAGTTCCTATTTTCAATTTCCTCAAACTCCCCCTTTCACCAATCAATTTTTGGTTTGTATTACCCAAAGTCCCAAAGAACCGCAACTCAAGTAAAGTGCAATTTCGGGTCGCTTCTTATGCATCGTTGGTGGGCCCAAAAAGGGAGGGATTGAGGCAAATTGGAAATACGAAATTGGAGTGCCATCAAAGAGGTGCCAGTCAAGGTAGTGTTGGTTATAGCTGTCGGGGAGGAAGTGGGGTTAAAGGATTGATGTTTTGTGTGCGGGTGGTAAGGATTAGGCGTGGTGGACTGGTGGTTAATACGTTATCTTTGGATTATTGTTGTGGTTGTTCTTCCATAGCAATCATATTAAGGATTAAAGTAAAATATAAAATAAAAGAAAGAAAGAGTTTGTTGAAAAGGAAATTTACTGGAAGGGGAGTAAGGGAACACAAAAGAAAAAAAAAAGTTAAAACTTAATATATTGGCTTTAATAATGGAATTTTTATGTGACTATGTGTGGGGCATATGACTTGAGTGAGAGTAATTTGGGTATTTTATGTCTTTTGGCTGTTATCGACCAAGTTGATCTGCTTATTAGGTAGTTTCTTACCAAAAAAAAAAGTTTCATGGTAGTTATGTACAAAAGAGGTCTTTCATTAGGTGGTTCCCTACAACTTTCTCTTTGAAAAATGCTTGATAAAGTTTTATGCATGACGAGAAGACGCTTATTGTACTGTGTGTATACCATAGACTACAAGAGATGGGAGGAAGAGATTGAGAAATGGCAACATCCCGTTCTTAAGGATGACAAGCTACCAGAATGGTGAGTCTTCCCTGGTTCTCAGAGAGGTGACAACAGCCATCCGGTCTTGATTTTCTTTGTTGCATTTTGTTTCTTCCTATTCAATACCTTTTGCTGAAAGTGCGTTTTCAAGTTCCTCGCTCTTTATTCCTGGAGCAATGCCAATTCAGTAAAAATCTTTATTATTTATGTAAATTGTTATTTGAAGAATGAACTTTTTAGCTACTGCTACAGCTAGTAGTTTTGTGTGAACTTAGATGTTCAACCTCAGCTGTAAACTCCAACCATAAGTTTCTTAATGGTTTCTTCCAATTGAGTGTTAAGCGTGTCTTGGGAAGCTCTGCAGATATCTATTTCTTCTTGCAGGTATAAGTTTACGCTGTTCAATGAACTATACTTTCTGGTTGGTGGTGGTACTGTTTGGATAGGTACTCTCAATGACAGTTTATTATTGTTTATTTACTTTTTTTTAATTCAAAATAAATGAAAATGTTGGATCAGTTGGATTTATTATTTTTGCCTAACCTTTTATTTACTTAATTCTTGAACATCCTCTGGTACGTTTGCAGATTCCTCTGTGCTTGCGGAAAGGTCAACAAGTGATGAGCAACAGTCACAAAAAGATGCGAATTCAAAGATCACTACGACGGCAGTGAAGGTGGACCAAAAAGGAGTGTCAGTTGCACATGCAAGCATTTCTGATGCTGATGCTATAATAAGCAACCCTGGAAAGGGACGTAATGTAGAAGATGAGGTAGTTGGGAATGTAAATCAAGTGCAGGAAAAATCCTTTTGGGCAGATCCGATTGACAGTTGTGATGATGTTGGAAGATTTCTGTACTTGGAAGGGGTGGAGTACATCATGTGGTGCACTTACGATGTGCACTTCTATGCGTCTTTTGCGCTTCTTGACTTGTTTCCCAAAATAGAACTTAGTATTCAGCGTGAATTTGCCAAATCTGTCTTATCTGCGGATGGTAGGAAAGTGAGGTTCCTAGCAGAAGGAAACTGGGGGATTCGCAAGGTTAGGGGAGCTGTCCCACATGATTTGGGAACGCATGATCCATGGAATGAGATGAATGCATACAACATACATGATACAAGCAAATGGAAGGATCTAAATCCTAAATTTGTACTTCAAGTTTACAGGGATTTTGTTGCAACAGGAGATATGTCATTCGGAGTTGATGTCTGGCCATCTGTTCGTGCTGCCATGGAGTATATGGAGCAATTTGACAGGGACAATGATGATCTCATTGAGAATGATGGATTTCCAGATCAAACGTATGATACTTGGACGGTCCACGGTATCAGTGCATATTGTGGTTGTTTGTGGCTGTCAGCCCTTCAAGCTGCAGCTGCAATGGCTGTCCAGTTAGGTGACAAGGAGTTCGCTGAAAAATGCCAGAGAAAGTTTCTGAAGGCTCATAATGCATTTGAAACTAAGTTGTGGAACGGCTCTTATTTCAACTATGACAGTGGGTCAAGCAGTAACAGCAAATCTATTCAAGCTGACCAACTTGCAGGGCAATGGTATGCAGCATCGTCGGGGTTACCTAATATCTTTGATGACTACAAAATCAAAAGCACTTTGCAGAAAATCTTTGATTATAATGTCATGAAAGTCAAAGGTGGTCGGATGGGTGCAGTAAACGGAATGCACCCCAATGGGAAAGTTGATGAGACATGTATGCAATCACGTGAAATATGGACTGGAGTTACTTATGCCGTGGCTTCTAATATGATTCTTGCCGGTATGGTGGAGCAAGCCTTCACTACTGCTGAGGGAATCTTCATTGCCGGGTGGTCTGAAGATGGCTTTGGGTAAGTTTTTGTTACTTCTAATACTATTCCTTGGGTGTTGCTTGACTGATTTTAAGGATTCATGATGTTCAGGTTCTTTACTACTGAATATTCTGAATCATTGATTTTGGCCGTCTTTGATTATTGAGATGAATGGTTCAGCCGCTGTAGGGGTGGCAGATATTTTTTGTAGCTTCACCATTAGGACTTTGGTTTCTTATCTGTTTATGAATATTGTTGCATCATAGAGCTAATATCTTCAGCTTGTTAGAGTTGTGTGGGAAGCGGTGTAAATTATTATGGCCTGTTCTGATGATCTCCAGTTATTGACTTCTCTGCAGATATTGGTTCCAAACACCAGAGGGGTGGACAATTGATGGCCATTTTCGATCTTTGATATACATGAGGCCATTAGCAATATGGGGAATGCAGTGGGCACTTTCCATGCCCAGAGCAGTTTTGGAGCCTCCTAAGCTTAACATGATGGACAGAATTGATTTATCTTCATTTAGTTCACGATCATCTCATACTGAGACGAAATTAAAGAAGGTCGTAAAGAAACCAAATTGTTTTGGCAACTCAGTTTTTCACTGCGCATGTTAAGTTGCACATGCATCAACATTGTATATCGTTCACAAAGTAATAATAATAATAAATTTTCAAATCCCTTCATCCCTGCTCTCAAACCTCGACCATGTAAGGTGGCCTAGATCTTTTTTATTTTCTTTTAGGGTCGGCACTCGTTGACTTGGCGGACGAGCAGTGGAGCGACCATGTTTAATGACACATTGACATTGACACAGTCATAAAATCCGTCATTGCACGGGTATCATTTTCTTTTCCCATTAGATTGTGTATTTCGAAATATAGTTTTTTCTTCAAATGGAGTTAAATGTAACCTATTATTAGGCATAAACAGCAAGTTACATTATATATCTACAATGTACATCATATATTATTGACTAAATTGTTAGAAACCACCTTTTATATACACTTTTTTATAAGGAACCCCCTTTTAAAAAAGTTTTTGTAAGGAACCCCCTTATAAGTATAAAAGTAAGGTAAAATACCACCTTTTTGACATGAACTAACTGAATTGCCCTCGCGTGTGATCAAACATGTAGCTCGTGTGTAGAGCCAGCACGGCCTTCCTCCCTCTCCCTCTTTTTTCCCTCCAAATCAGAACACCAAACCAATTTCCCTCCCTTATTTCACCTTACACACATTATTTCTCCTCTCTGCCTCCCTCTCTCATCTCTGCCTCCATTATCTTCTTCCCCCATATCTTTCTCTCATTTATTTCTAATCACCACCACCACCAAAAGGTAACATAAAATTTACTGGTAGCTCTCATAAATTCGAAAGCAACATATTTTCTTAATAAAACCATTGATTTTTGTCCTTATTTCTTTTTGTATGTAGGATGGCAAGTGGGGGAAGTAGCTCTTCAAACATGGTTGTGATGTGTTATTGTGGCAAGCCGGCAAGGGAAGCAATATCTCGGACAAGTCGAAATCCCGAGAGGCGTTTCCTTGGATGCTATCGTTATGGGGATAATGGATCGAGCTATAATTTCTTTAGGTGGATTGATCAAGGAAAAACGACATGGCAAAGGCAAGTTACTAATAGGCTTTCAGATGAGAGGAGAACTTTGATGTCACAGTTGGAGGAGTGTAGGTTTGTTGTGAGAGCATTGGAAGGTGAGAAATACATTTTTATGAAGGAAAATCTGAAATTGAAAAAGAAGAACAAAGAGTTGGTAGTTGAGTTGAAAGTTATGAAGAAGAAGGTGGGAGAGCAAAAGGTAGCTCTAGTGTTGGCAATGATGGTTGTGTTTGTGGTTGTTGTAATGTATGCATAAGTTAGTTTGTAGACCTTTTTATGTTGCTATGTAAGGAGTGATAAGTAGTAGGTGTAATTTTGTAACAATTATGCCTTACTTAAAAAGGCTTAATGTTTAATGCTTCATGCAAGATGAATGGAAATAATAGACATTTGGAACAAAAAATTGAGTTGCAATTTCACTTTAGTTTTGTTTCTTGCAAATGGTAGAATGGAAAAAAAATTTGAATCACATAATTGAAGCACATAAAGTTGCCAATAAGTAGGCAATTTTCATTGAAGTGCATATATATACTTGCACATAATCATCCCAAATATGTTTGCAAAATACTCATTGTACTCCTACAAATATTACAACAAGCACAAACTAAAATCCATTCTAATGTAATAAAAGGCACGTCACTGGTTGGTTTATGCATCAAGGGTGGCTGAGAGTTGAGAGTTGAGATTGCTGAGTCGGTTGTGGTTGGCTTGAACCTCCCCTGAACTCCACACCAATTGAGTCCCCGAAGTCTTGGAAGTTGTCATGAGTGCTTTGAGCTTGAGGCCTAACCACCTTTCCATTTACCACTTTGCACCCCTTCAAAAGATATGAACAAATGTCCCAAACAAATTAACAATCTGAAATAATGAATCGAAAACAAGAATGAAATATGGAATCCTTTTTTTTTAACCTTTTTCCTGCCTCTGGGCAATTTTTCTGACCTTATAGTCACACTTGTAGTGTCAGTGGTGGTGGCAGATCGATTTGCAGCCCTTGGTTCTTTGGGTGACTTTGGAGGGTTCTTGCAAGTTTTTTTGTTATGCCCTAGTTGACCACAGTTGGAGCACTCATTCTTCTTGTAAGGCCTCTTTACATTCCTCCTTTCGGCATCCTCACCGGGCTCATGTATCCTCTTCCCTTTAGGCCTACCGGGCATAACTCTTATTTGTGGTGGTCCAGGCTGTGGGTGAGGGGTCTTCTCCCAAGTATGTTGGCCTTGCATGGCATTGAATGGAGTGTTATAGGCCAAAGCATACTTCTCCCGAGAGTATGACTCATGCACAAAGTCCATAGGACTCACTCTCATCTTCATCATGCATGCATATGCATGTTGACAAGGAATGCCACTCAATTCCCATTTAAAACAGCCACAAGTTCTCTTATCCAAATCCACACTCCATGTATCACCCTTGTACAAAACTTCCCACCCAAACTGACTGTAACGAATCGGGTCACACATTCTAGCCTCTTTGCCAGCCCATTCTAAGTACTTGTTCACTGATGGCATGCACTTCTCATGAAATGTTTTTATACCCTCCCTCTTATTGTAGTGCCCAACCATGACATATCTTCGCATCCACTCCATTTGACTTAGAATAGGCTTATCCCTAGCAGGCCTAAGAACTGAATTGAAAGTCTCACACATATTGTTCAATAACATGTCTGATTTACACTTAGAGCTAAATGCATTCCTTGACCAATGCACAGGACTAGCAGACTTGTTAATCCAATTGTAAGCATCCTCTGACAAGTCTTTTATAGCTTGCATGTGAATATCAAACTCAGTCTACACAATAAAAACAGACCAACATCCAGTAACAACATGAATACAGAGCAGAAATCAAACTACAGATCAATGTCAAAGTACAGAACAAAAATGACACAAAAGTGAGCAAATTAAACACACCAAAAATACAGCATTCACAGAGCTAATAGGGCAAAAACAACAAATTACAGACCAATGTTTAATAGTAAAAACACAATTCAAGGCAAAAAAAGACACACACAGAGCAACAAGGAAGATCATAAGCAACAAACAGATCAAAAAATTGAACAAACATATAGCATGAAAATACAGTATAAACTACAAACAGATCAAACCAAAAAAAAAAGGAAAGAGATTTCACCTTAGTTGTTGCCCTTGCATCTTTCCAAAAGGGTTCCTTTTATGCTTCTCCAGGGTAATGACCTTTGAAGTTTGTCCAAAGATGCCTCACACAAAATCTGAGGTCTGTTGTTGGACATACTCTTTTAAAAGCTTCAAGAAGTCCCTAAAACACATCACAAAAGATTAGCCTAATTACATAGTATGGCTTACAAGTTGTTGAAAAAAAAAAACAGAATGCAATTACCTTCTGTCTATCAGACATAAAAGTCTAACCATGCTCCTCCACAGAGCCCAAATCTTTCAGCAAAAGTTCCAGAAACCAAGCTTAAGTCTCAAGGTTCTTAATGTCAACAACGGCCCATGCAATAGGGTAGATGTTGTTGTTAGCATCCATACCCACAGCAACTAAACAAACACCAGGGTATGGACCCTTCAAATGGCACCCATCCACACCTATTATAGGCCTACATCCTCTAAGGAACCCCTCTTTGCATGGTTTCAGACACACATAAAATCTTTCAAACACAGGAGGAGGTTGTTCAATAGTTAGAACCTGGACAAATGCAGAAGAACCAGGAAGGGCCTGCAAGATAGCCAAAGCATAGTCCCATATATATATATACTCTTCAGCAGCA
Organism: Pharnaceum exiguum; assembly: GCA_900322385.1. Lineage (NCBI taxonomy): Eukaryota > Viridiplantae > Streptophyta > Magnoliopsida > Caryophyllales > Molluginaceae > Pharnaceum > Pharnaceum exiguum. The sequence continues at coordinate 41,518 of ONZK01004144.1, forward strand.
TCTCCATATATTGCTCTTTTTGCTTTGAACCTAGCATACCATGCCTTATAGTACCCTATTGGACAGCCAACCTCTCTAAAAACTTGCTTGATAAATGCAGCAAGCTTCCAAGTTGGATCTGCTCTCCAATGCTCCAGATATCTTTCTGCCAAATATGATGATGTCACTCTTTCTGAAAAATCCTTCACCCCACAACTGTGCTTCAGATTCACTCTTTTGATTTGAAAAGTTTGTTCTCCCTTCATCTTCCTAGCATAAAATTTGAACTTGCATTTGTTTTTAGCATCACACACACACACTTCACTCTCTTTACTTTACCAATCCTCCAAGGACAATCACACCTAGCTTTGCAGTAAGCTGTCAGCCTTTTCTTGTCATTGTGCAAATGGTAATAGTTATACCATTCTTGCACTGCATGCCTTCTCATAGCCTTCCTTAACTCATACACTGAAGCAAACTTCAACCCCTCAGTCAAAGTGATTTTGATGTTGTAGTCAGCTGGTGGGTGGAAAACAGGATAACCATCCCTTTCTTCATCTGAACCATACACAGATCTGCAGTCATCTGAATCCTCATTCTCCTCTTCTAAATCAAACGCTGGAAAGTTAGGATCTACCTCATTATGATCACCCCCATCTTCTCTATCATGTGGCTCACCCTCACTTTCATCACTTTGTTGTATCTCATTGTTAAATGGTTGCTGAGGACTGCTTCTATGTGGGGGTTCATTCACCAGCTCATCAACAAACAGATCATCATAATTGAAATCATCAAAAGTGTCACCCTGAACATCTATGTCATCATCATCAGATTCAGTGTCATCATTAAACTCCTCTTCATCAAACTGATCTTGATTCACCACAGGAATTTCAGGCTTCCTTCTTGGTGTAAGTTTTTTTCTATCTGTATATGGACGATTTGTCTGTGAAGTGGTTGTGTTTGGTTGAGAGTTGTGAGAAGATGAAGCCAAGTTTTGCTCAGTAGGGGTTGTGTTTATGTCTACTGGTTTAGATGGGGGGTTGTTAGAAGAAGAAGGAATATTTTTAGCTTGATTGTTTAGGGTACCAGTAGGCAATTCAATAGGTGTTGGTGTAGATTTGTTGGACTCCAACACAGAGGCAAGGGTATTGGGCTCAAAAAAGTGCCCATATTCAACCTAAAAATGCTCATCATTGGTCTCTGGTTCTCTTTCAGGCCCATTGTCATCTTCAACAACATTTTCAGTTTCCATCTCAATCACATACAAGTTCATCATTCCTGTCTTTGGATGTCTTGATTCAAGCCAATCAAGAAAATCTTTATCACTCACCATTTTCCTTTTCCCCCTAGCCATATTCAAACCCTTTTCCCTAAACCATAGCTCATATTTTTCCCTTTTGAACTCCTGCTGAAACAGCCTATTCTTCCCTAAGTATATCATACAACTCATGAATGCTCAGTCTATCAACATCAACCTTCATTCTCAAATGAAGTACCCCTCCTACATACTCAATATAACCCCCCTTTTTCCTTTCGAATTTGCCACCCACATAATACCTAACTCCTAATTCCTTTTCAGTTGTCACCGTATAAGTTATGATTTTATCTGCCCAATTGAATTAAAAAATAGTTTACAAATTTATGCTCAAATTAAAATTTGCAAAATATTGCCCTAATTATGCTAACTTCAAACATATCATGCTGCAATAAGTTAATTAAAAAAACAAAAATATAAAACAAAAAAAAAACAAACAACATCACAGATTAATATACAATAACCCACTTCAAATTATCAAACTAATTATAATATTCAGTTCACAATCCTAATAATTATATTATTTATTCAATTAAATTATTCAATTAAACAATTACAATACAAACTTTTCATACTCACAAATCACATGCAATGCACTCCACAAATTAAAAAAATTCATCTGAATAAAGTTACATTTAATTATTGACTATTCACATCTTAAGAGTGGTTTATTACTTCTAATTTCGTATAAAGCAAGCTTCAACAGTAAACAAAAACATTAAAAAAACAACACAATTGCTTACCTGGTATTTGTCGGATAAAGGCAGCCCTACACCATGCTATGTCAGCAAGCTCTTCAATGGCAGCCACAGTACATGATGAGAAGGAGAGAGGGATACAGTCAAAGTGTTTGTGTGAGGTGTAATTGTGAGGTGAATATGAAAAGGTTTATGTTTTTTTTTTTTTTTGGGGGGGGGGGGGGGGG
>ONZK01004146.1:57815-71311 GCA_900322385.1 Pharnaceum exiguum
TTTATACTCAAAACCACTTAAGTTATATGATTAACAACCTAATAAACTTATCTAATTGTCGGTGATGCATGTATTAAAAAATTATCCAAGTTATTAGTATGCAAGTCCAATTCCAATTTAACATGTAATCGGGTTTTGATGTTTAATGTTCACTTCGATTAAGTCAAGTTACATGCAATTATGGTGATTAATACAATAATGTAAAGCAATATGCAAATATGTACAAAAGAGAAAACCGTTAGTCCTTTAGAGTTCACATCATGACGGTTTGATTATTACGTACCTTGCAAAGCCTTATGAAAATACCTTTCACACTAATACACGAGTTAGTAGATTTCAAGAGAGAAATTGGAATTGACATTGCAATATTTAAAGGAAAACAGGAGAAGAAGAGGAGAGGTTTTGGTAAAAGGCCTTCAGATTGCTTTTACCTTATTGGAGTCTATTTAAGACTATTAGAGGATCGTGTCTTGACTTGAGGACTTGAGAAAAGGTCTTCTTGCTCCTTTGTACTTGTGATGTATAAATATGGTTGATTTTGACGTGTTTGAAGTGTTGTGTTTGCTTATGAGTTTGAAGGTTTGAACTAAGAGGAATTAGGTTTTATGAATTTTTATGAAGTGGGAAGTGATTTTGGCATAGTAATGCTAGGGTAATTGTGTGTTGGAAAAGAAGGTGTAATGAGGGGTATTTATAGTGGAGGATGGAAGAATTCCGGAATTTAGAAGAATATTAGGGTAAATATTGGAAAGATTGTGAAAATCCGGTACGAAAATAGATTTACGCGTGGGAACGGGCCAGGCGCATGCCGCTAGAGTCTAGCGCATGCCGCCGTCCCCGGCGCCCTGCAGGGTGGCCTGGCTTTTGGCTGACACATGCTTCTGTTTTACAAATCTAGCCGCCTAGATTCCGGCGCATGCCGCCCAAGTATATATCCGCATGGGTATACTAAAGGACTATTTTCCTATTTGGGTCTTAGTGAATATTCCGAAATCCTTTGAAAAGAAGAAGTTAATTATTCCCCAAGTAATATTAATAAATTCTTTAAGTGAGGAAAAGCTAATGGATTGGGCTTGTGTTGTGGGCTAAAGGATTATGGGTTAATTAATTTATAATTAGGCCATTGGGCTAACACTAATTAATCGGGCTAGGCTATCGATAATGGGCCGGTGGGCCATTCCTTTTCTCAAGTCTTCAAGCCTCGTTGTCACCTCTAATAATATTAAATAAATGCCAATAAGTGGCTTAATCATCATTAGTATTTTGTATAACTCCTAGTACAAAATATTGTACTTACACAATGCTTTTTTATTAATTGATAATAAATAAAAAAACATAAAGTTTACTTCATTTTTCCTGGATAGAGTCATGACATGTAGTGATTTTCCAAAATAACTTCAACATTTGGGTCTTATTCCAACTTAGGACTTCTTTGATTTCAACTCCTCCAAATTTTATCTCTCTACATATCCTCCCTCGTAAAAAAACTTGGATCAAAAGAACCAATATAAGAGCTAGCTCCCAATAAACTCTCATAGAATTCGAGAAATGCATTCTCAACATCAATTCTGACTGGGCCATGCATATCTATAACAAATTTGATAAAGCTTCGTCTTTTCTTATCTAGTACCATTGTATGAAGATAAGAGTAATTCTCTTGTATCTGATTCATGTGCAATACCTTCTCTCTTTGATAAAGAGAACTTAATCCAGCCTCTTTTAACTTTATATAACGATCTTTTAATTCCCTTTCTCGAGTAATCATGGTTTGATCGATGTTTACAGTAAAGAGTTGCTGCTGAAAAGAGGCGAGTTCTTCAAAAGCTGCCATATTTCTAGCTACTATTAAGATCTGTGAAATGCCCTCTATGAAATGATTTCAAGACTTGTTTGACTATTTTCATTTTCGACACAAGCTGAAACATGGAAGTTCTAGTGAATAATCCCAGGTAGTTTTCACCAATTGCGAGAAGAAGGATTTGTGGTCTAACAATTCAATAATTTGAAGGGTCTGAAAATAGTGTTTTTGGATTTCACGAGAGAGATAATCAAAGCTGAATGTTCAGAAACGCCTGGTGGACTGAATTTCACAATAGCGAGAAGATTAGTAAGAAATCAAGACAGGTTAGCCATCACCCTATCAAGTTTGCACGATACTCTATGGGGCATCATGTCTTGATTATTGGTCCATTTAAAGAAAAGGAAGATCATATAATGTAGTATGTTAAAATACAATCCCGAAAAATCTTGCATGTCACTTGAATTTGTAAGGGAAAAGGTATGACGTTTTGATGACTTAAGGACAACATTGAAGTTCCCACTACAGAGCCAAGGCTACATATTTGTATCAGAAATGGAGCATAAATCATTCTAGAAGAATATTCTCTTCAATGAATCATTCATAGCATAAAGAAGGTGTGTACATCTTCAACCCCAGATATTCAATGCAACACCTTACAATGAATCATTTGTGAAGAGCATTTCAAAACTTGCAAACCAACCGAACTTGAATCCTAATATACCCATATTCTCCCATAGTGTGTGGAGTAATTAGCTACAAAATCAAATCCCCGAAATTTACTGATTATTCTTGTTGGTTTTTTCTCCTTTAATCTACTTTACGATAAGGCACCTAGTTCGACTTTATTAAGCAATACGCATTTTAGAACTTCCGCATGCTGTAAGGGTTACATTCCAAGTATGAATAATCATTATATTGTAGGAGGTAATAAGGCACCATAACTAGAGGTGACAAACGATCCTTTCGGTTTGGTTTGGTTCGGGCTAGTTCAGTTGACCGGTCAATCAGGATTAATTCGGTTCTGTTCGGGTTTTTTCGGATTCGGTTACAATCGGATTAACCAATTTCGTGTTAGATCCGGTTTTGTGTTGGGTTCGGGTTAAGACGAGTTCTTTACCATCGAAATTTTTGCTACTCCAGAGATATGAGCAACCAGAAGCACTTTTTCTGTATAATAGTTGTTGAAATTTTTAATATTTGGGGTATTAATTTTACGATACCATTTACATCTTCTTTTGGGAATGATTATATTCTAATTGCTGTTGATTATGTTTCAAAGTGGGTGGAGGCAGTGCCAACACGAACCAAGGTGGCCAGGGTAGTTGTGAAATTTCTTAGAGAGAACATTTTCTCATGCTTCAACATGCATATATAGAGCGATCATTAGTGACATGGATACTCATTTCACTAATCGTTGTTTTGAGGCTTTATTCAAAAAGTACCCCATGCATTTTTTGAGCGTTTATCTACACCTTACCATCCCCAAAGCAGTGGCCAAGTTGATATTTCTAATAGACAAATCGTACAGAGTTGTGTATGGAAAGGCTTGCCATTTTCGTCTTAAACTTGAATCGTGCGTTGTGGACCATTAAGATGGTGAACTTAGACATGTAATCTTCTATTGTTGAGAGAAAATTGCAGCTGAATGAGCTAGAGAAGATTAGAGATTAGGGCTGAAGCATATGAAAACTCTAGGTTACATAAGGAAATGGGAAAACTGTTTCATGACAAACATATCCAGCGGGATTTTTTTTTCCTAGGCCAGAAAGTGTTACTGTACGGTTCCATACTCCACCTTATTTTCGGGTAAATTGCACTCCCGTTGGACAAGCCCTTTCATTATTACAAAGTGTTTATCCGCATGGTGCAGTTGAAATTTAGGATCCATGAACTGGAGTGTGTTTCAAGGTTAGTTAAGGTCAAAGTTTGAAGCCCTTTTTGGAACCAACAAGAGAAGATTTACAATGTATGATGCTCTACGATCCACAGTACCAGGACTGAGTGAGAAGAAACTACGCTTGGATGTACCCATCATTCAATCGGTTAAATTTATTCATTTTTCATCTTTTCGAGTGTTTCGTTGTGCTTATATTCCATAATTCCAGTATACAATGAGGATATTGCATGATTTTGGTGTTGGGGAGGGGAATAAGTGAAAGATAAAACAAATGGTTTGCGGTTAAGTTGACTTTTAATGATTTCAGAGTTAGTCATCTTGTTTAGAGTTTTCAAACATGAGACATTTTCATCTCGAATTTGGCCTAGGAATATGGTGATCAACACTGAATTCCATTTATTACTCAAGTACTCGTGAATTCCTTAATACTCGCTTAAAAATTGTTTATTGGCACATCGATGGTATTTCAAGATCTCTTTAGTTACAAATGTATCTTTGTCTTTCTCTTGAAAAATTACTGAACAAAAAAGAAAAAGTTGTGTAATAATTGAGAAGTACCATTCCTAGAAGGTAGCTTCTTTTTTGATATCCGTGTAAAAGAAGTATCCTTCCTAGAAGGTAGCACCTTGTTTTGACAATAATATGTACAATTTATAAGTTAATAAAAGTTCACAATGGACTAGTGATGCAGTTATGTTTCAAACAAAAAAAAAAACAAAGAAGAAGAAGAAGAAGGGGAAGGCGAAATATGTTTATTACAAGGATCCTATATGAGTGTCTCCTATGAATCAGTACACATTGCACTCCACACCATGATATACATTAAGAGAGAGTAATGCATGATCAGGCGTGAACGATTGTGGTCCAAATCAATCTCCAAGTCAATTTAACTTTTGTTTGACGATTTTGCATGTTTCACCAATGATGTTGTTCCTAACAAGATGAATTAACTACAAGACCATATTCGAAAATAAAATAAAAAAAAGAAATGTGTGTGTGAGTGTGTCATTGTTATACATTTGAATAAATAGACTTTTCGAGTATGTGCAATATAACTCTCATCAGACCATAATTGTCCACTTGGAAAATCTTGGTGTTTAAAGGGCTTGTCGCACCTGATATGTTTAACCGTGGTTTCTAGGAAAGTGTGAAAACTACAACTAAACAAGGCCAAATGAAGAAAAAAGCAACAAAGTAAGTAATAGTAAAATATATCAATCGCACTGCACATAAGAATAAAACAAAGAAAATAAAAGAACATTACATTCACCTACTGACAATGAGCACACATTTGTATGACGGGAAGGCATTTAATGACTGGAAGCCCTTTTACATCTACAAGAGGGTTCATCACATTTGACTGCTGACGAGATTGTATTGGCCTCAAATGTGGTGTTGTGAGCTAATTTTGTATCTATTTACCTACCACAAACTCTAGCAACAGTATTTAAATGGATCATTAATTAGAAACCCAAGACGTAAACTCTGCCCATAAAGGATTGACCTGTTCCCGTCTTTCCTATCTACAACTACATTGTGCGCTTGCAGTGGTGATTAAAACCTAAAAAAGGGATATTATGTCTAATGCACTCGTACCAACTCTTCTTCGGCTTGCTTCTCCTTCTATGCCCCCTTATAATTCTCTTTTTGCACCTACGCACCGGTGCATCTGAGCCTCTCCTCCCGACATGCCCAAACCATCGTAGCTCTCTCCCATGTTATCTACAATTGGAGCCATTCCAAACTTTACTCTAACCACCTCATTTCTAATCTTGTCTAGCCTAATCATACCGCACATCCAACGCATCATCGGCATCTCTGCTTACTTCTATTCATGAGGTCTCTCCCATGTTATCTACAATTGGAGCCATTCCCAACTTTACTCTAACCACCTCATTTCTAATCTTGTCCAGCCTAGTCATACCGCACATCCAACGCATCATCAGCATCTCTGCAACTACTAACTTCTGTTCTTGAACCTTCTTGGTTTAGCCTACAAGTCTAATTATAAATAATCAACCCATAACCTTAATAGTTCAGTTCACAAAATTAGCCCAATCCGTTAAATAAGATTAGCCCAATAAAAAATCACTTTCCCTTCCATTAAAAGATGTGATTTCTAAAAAAGAAATTAATATTACTCAGGGAGTAACTACTTCCTTCATTCAATCAGATTTTTGGAATAATAAAGATCGTTTTGGAGTTGAGTGTTTTGAAACATAACTGTGCCAGAGAAGATTCAAAATAAAACGCAAAAGGAAAAATCACAGTATTTCCAAAATCAGGTCCAACGTTAGGCGGGCACCCCAACCATACAGAATCATACACTACGGTTGTATTCCGACCCGACGTCTGGGGTAAGTTTAGGGGCGTTACGGTCCCGACCATAGTTTTCTCGGGCCAAGCCCTTTATTTCTCATATCCTAAATCTTTTTATATTCCCCCCATAGTATTCTCCCTTTTTCCAGAAAATCACCCATCATCTCCTATAAATATCACCTCATTTCACCCTCTTTTCCAACACAAATTAACTTAAAGTTAGCATGCTCAAATATGTAGGCACTTAATAACAACTGAATTTTCTCTTTTCTCTTAGTCAAAACTAAACCATCAAGTTTTAAAACACAAGCAACTCACACATAAAAATTCTACTAAGCACCCATTTAAGAGCAAGAAATAAGATTGAATATATAACAAGTCTTTTTTTTTCAAAATTTACAAGCATCAAGATCTTTAAGAGTCTTAGTAGACTTCGGTTAAAGGTACTGAAGGTACTAAAAACTGTTTTCCTTCCAACTTTCGCTATAATTATGTATTGTCCATTTTGATTTAATGCTTAAAATCTACGAATTCGTGTATGCATGTCAAGGTTTTGACTTAAATTAGGCTAAGAAATGAAGTCGTTGTAAATTGTAATAACCATGTCAAGTCATTGTCATAACCATGTCAAATGATTTAAAATGTAAGACTAGTCGTTGTCAAATCATGTCGAGTCACACCAATCAATACAAATGTGTTCACCTTGCATTGTCAAATCATTTACTCTGTGTCAGTGTCATGTCATCACTAATATTTGTATATCAAAACCGTGTTGAAAAAATAGTTACTCTGCTCCCATTTAGAAAAGTATAGTATGCATAATAAGGCCATGATCTCTCAAGTGCACACTTAAAAAATTGCACATAGAGGGATATAATTATGCCTAGCATATAAAATGATCAGTTTGATTTTGGTTTATTAAGAAAATTCTCATTATGGTACATGTTCAATAATACAGGTACCCAAAAAGTAAAAGCCCAAACTACGGGAGCCCAATTTGGAAATATTTCATAGGTCGGGTACCCCGAAAAGTAATTTTTCCTAAAAATATGAAAATAACAAGAGGAGCCAAAACGAGTCGAACCGATTCACAGTACCCTCGGAGCTCGGCTCGTTTGGCATGCGAGTCGGCTCGGGCTCGACTCAAGCTCGCTGTTTACCGAGCCGAGCTTTGACCGAGCTGAGCGCGAGGGCTCATCGAGGCGGATCGTTTCATTTACACCCCTAGCTAGAGCCATCGTTGTAATAAACTAGATAGAAAAAATAATAATGAATCGTCATGACCATATTCATTCATTTATTAATACTGATTAGTCCGAGTTGATTTGTTGTCTTATTAATGGAAAAAATGGTACTATGATTACATACGGGGAAAAAGATAAGAAATTAACTTATTATTTTTTAATTCACCATTGACATGGTCATTTTTGAATTTGATTATTGCATGAATTGGAATTTTGTAGGGAACGGGAGTTACATAGAAGTAGCCAAAGTTGTTTCTTTGAAACATATGAAAATGATGGAATTCCAAATTGCCAAGGAGCCCCATCCTAAGCGAATTTTTTCTCCCGCCAATAACGGAAGTAACTTTTTTGCAATTCCTCGAAAATGGTAATTTAGATTTTTGGGAAAAGTAAACCAAACAAGCACTTAATCGATTAAAAAAGAAATTTGAAACAACTATTTCTTTTTTTTGATGGAAAAAACAACCATTTCTATATAGCAAGACATGCATTTTATATTAATTCAAATATGAAAATTGTTGAATATACGTTAACAATCCCAATACCATGCCTTATGTTTGCAAACGACACAGTTCTTTTCTGTAAGGCAAAACCTAGTGTCTGTCACCGTTTGAAAAATATGCTAAACTTCTTTTGTAAACAATCTGGGCAAATGGTCAATTTTCACAAATCATCCATCTTATTCTCGAAAAAGATAGAGACATCAAGGAAAAATAGTCTTTCAAGTCTCTTCAATATTCAGCACAAACTCTTTCTAGGAAGATATTTAGGATGTCTTTTCAATAGACCTAATGGAGCAAAAATAGATTTTCAAATAGTTATTGACAAGCTCCAGAATAAATTACAGAATTGGAAAGCACCAAAAATTTCAAAAGCTGGAAGAACAATGCTTATTCAAAGTCATTGTGAAAGTATTCCATCCTATTTAATGCAATGTACACCCCTTCCCAAAGAGGTTACAAAGAAACTCAATAGAGCTAATAGAGATTTTTTTTGGAATAATAATTCAAATGGAAAAAACTTACCACTAATGGCATGGGAAAAAATATGTCAACCCAAAAAATATGGAGGGTTAGGACTCATAACAATGGAACATGTTAATCAAGCATTTATGAGTAAGCTTCTTTGGAAACTCTTAATGGATCAAAATAATTTATGGTCAGCTATTATTAACAAGAAATATTTTAATAAGAAAAGTATGTTTGAATACAAGACAAAACCAACTGACTCCTGGATCATTAAGAAAATTCTTAAGAATAGAAATGTTCTAAGAAAAGGTTTCAGATGGAAAATAGGTGATGGATCAATGATCAATTTTTGGTTTGATAATTGGTTAGCAGATAACAACATTGTTGATACTAAAACTTGACATTAATCACATAATGAACCCAAACCTGACTGTCAAAGAATTTATCAATAATGATCGAACATGGAACATTGCAAAATTAGCCACATTAGTTCCGAACCATATTATTAACTGTATTAAGGGAATCCCTATCCCTTTCTTATCAAAACAAGATGAGGTAATCTGGGGCTTAACAAATACTGGAGAATTCTCAGTGAAATCAGCAACTTGGTTAGCACGCTACAACGAGTACACAACTCATAGAGTTTGGGATTTCAAGTGGATTTGGAATTTGGATATCCACCCCAAATTACAAACCTGGTTATGGCAAATGATTCATAATGCTCTATCTACTTTAGACAATCTCAAGATTAGAAAAATTGTTACTAATGATGCTTGTCCCATTTGTAAAACTGATAAGGAAAACGCAGATCATATATTCTTTGACTGTCCCAGTACACAAAATATCTGGAATGAACTTCACTATAGTAATTGGTTAAACAACATGCCACCTTTCGATACCACTTTAAGTGTTTTAACTACACTCAAAAACGATAATAAAATCAACGAACTAAATAAAACAATTTACACTCTATGGAGTCTATGTAAAGAAAGATGCAATTTTGTCTTCAAAAAGAAAATAGGTAACATTCATAGGATTATACACAGGGCCAAATCAACATTCCTTGAATGGGAATTACGTAACAAAAATGACTTTATCATCCCTCAGCAATCTAATAATGATAATATAAGAATTTCAACAAAGAAAATTGGATGGAATCCACCTCCAGAAAATTATGTTAAAATTAATTTTGACGGATCAATGTTTAATTCTAATTCAAATATTTCTTCTGCGAGACTCACGAGGAAACTTACTTATTGATAAGGCCAGGAACTTGGGAGAGTGCTTAATTCTAGTTGCAGAAGCAATGGCCTTACGTGACAGTATCAAGGAAGCCATCGAGCTTGGTTTTAAAAACATACTAGTTGAAGGTGATAATAAGGTGGTCATCCAAAGTCTTTTTAACCAATTCAAACCACCCTGGATGATTGCCAACCTCTTGGAAGACACTAGAAAACTGCTGGCACAAGTTCAAAATTTCAGAGTTCACCACATTCTCAGAGAAGCCAATCATGTGGAGGACTGGATAGCTAAACAAGGGCACAACATATTAGACTCTTGTTATTTCTCATCACACGATAGTGTGGATTTTTATTCTCTACTTCTCTTTGACAAGTTAGGAGGAACTCTCGAGAGGAGGGTCATCTAACTACCGATGTACCTTTCAAAAAAAAAAAAGTAACCAAATGAATTAAATCTATTGGGTGCATATTTGACGTGCATAATTGACCATACATTTACCAAGTTTTCAAAGTTCGTAAATATTTGGGTTCAAGATCAAAATTTTGATATAAACCTATTGACAGTAAGTTGCAAGTAGAATTGTAGTTTATCTTTGCTCGAGTACGTACCTGTAACAATGGTAACCTGAATGGTTCATTGGTTTCTTTGCTTTCTAATGCTCTAGTCCTTAAGAAATCTGTAAGTAAGACGTACGTACTCCAATGTCCCACACATATATGGAGAAGTGCAGAACCCTTAGAAAACTTTTTCTATAATACCTCCCACAGTACACTATACGGAGTATATATACACATACACAGACATAGTATCAGAAGATCTTCTCTTCTGATAGCTTTTGTGCATTGCATCAAAATCTGATAATCTTGACTACGTTGGATTACGAGTTAAACATCTCAGGGTCATCACCATTATTTGGAAAGAGACAGGTGACAGCAGACTGGAAAAGAAAGAGAGAAGCTGAACTGAGAGAAACCGAGTTCAAGGCGGTGCTGGAACTGGAAGGACTAGCGGCCGGGAAGGACCGACCTGGGGCAGACATAGTCACGGTGATTGACGTTAGTGGGAGCATGGAAGGAACTAAGCTTGCACAACTCAAAATGCGATGCTTTTTGTGATCCGAAAGCTTAGCCCCATCGATCGTTTGTCAATTGTCACGTTCTCTAGCACCGCTATCAGAAAATGCCCACTTAAGGCGGTAACTAAGGATTCTCAAGATGAACTTGAAAAGATAGTGATGGTCTCAAAACTGCCTTGCAAATTATTAATGAGCGTACATACACACAAGATCGTATGCCTGGCATTATGCTCATGTCTGATGGTGAACAAAATGCTGGAGGAGACGCCCAGCAAGTGTCTCCTGGTGAAGTGCCTGTGTCTACCTTCGGTTTTGGCAAGACGCACGATGTCAACGTATTGTACTCTTTTTGACTTTTTCATTCCTATGCACTTCCCTACACTCTAAAATGATTGGTGCTTCGCTAATTAGTTTATTTAATAAACATCTAAATTCAAACCAAAAAAAAATAAACAATCTAAATTCCGCATTTTTCTTTTTCTTTTTCTTTATTGCTTAGATATATTTTAAAGGCAAAATTGATGGGAATAATCCCAAGTTGGGGCTATTATCCCAAAATAATCCCAAGTTGACATATTTCTCAAAATAATCCCAACTTACTCTACATTTCACCCGAGCAGACTAATAATGTTCGAAAAGATGTTTTCAGGTGAAAACTTGCATATGTGGCTAAAGATCATGCACTTAATGCTGACTTTGCTCCTGATTAAATTAAATGAGAGCACATGAAACCCCCCTAACTCCCATCTCACATTATTCCACATTCATTTCCTTCTCCCTTTTAACTTAATATGCTGTCACTTCAGCATTAAGTGCATGATCTTTAGCCACATGCAAATTTTCACCTGAAAACATCTTTTTGGACATCATTAGTCTGCTCGGGTGAAATGTCGGGCAAGTTGGGATTATTATGAGAAATATGTCAACTTGGGATTATTTTGGGATAATGGCCCCAACTTCGGATTATTCCCAGCAATTTTGCCTATTTTAAAACCGAGAAACTGAGACTTTTTTTCAAAAAAAAATTCACCATATATTAACCTTTCAAACAATTATTTTATTAATGGAGTTTTTTTTAGTCACTCAAATAACATTAAAAAAACCTTTTTTTTTTTAACTTATTACAATTTTCTTCTACTTATGTCAAAAAAATTCCCCATTTGTTCAATTGATTCTGAATTACCCCAGCCGGGGTCATTCCCATCAAAAAAAAAAAATTGCTTCTGAATCAACAAAAGACTAAGTAAACAATAAAAAATAATAATCACGGCGTACAATATATAAATTCGTGATATGTCATTGAAAAAGTTCTGTTCTTGAGTATTATATTATGCTGGAAAAGGAAAAAAAGGAAAAGGAAAGCAAAACAGTTGTTGAAAAAATTACTAATCACCACACAAATCTGTCTTGTATGATGTTTCTTCCAAAAGTCATCTTTTCAGGTACAAAAATCATATATTTTTATTTCTACAGGTGCTCACCAAGATTGCTGGAAACAGCAAGAATGGGGTATACAATGCAATCACGGACGTGGATGATGCCACCAAATCCAACTTAAGTATGGCACTTGCATCTTGTTTGGCTGGTCTTCTCACAGTTGCTGTTAAGAACCTCGAAGTGACAATAACTCCACTGTCAACGCCTGTCCCACCTGACAAAAAAATTGTCACCCCCAAAATCAGTAAGGCATCTGCAGGAAGTTATCCAACATCGCAACCTGACCCAACAACAGGCGCTGTCACAGTTAGTTTAGGAGATCTTTACAACAAAGAGAAGAGAAGGATTCTAGTGACTGTTTTACTGCCTGAAGTTCCTCAGAAGTGCACAATCAAAGGGCTCCAAGCCAATTACACATTTGTGTACGTCTTTGATCAATCACTCCAACTAATTAAAACATATTTATGTCGGCTTTTATTGAACACGTCACAGGAGATCATTTACTGCACTATGTAAATATTGTCTAATTAATGATGTCAATAAAGCTAATATTGCCAATTGCTTAAGTTTACTGATACATTACATGATCTTGTCCAGCAATGACAAGCTACAAAGTGTCAGTGGTGTTCCTCGTAATTTCACTATTGATCCACCACCGAGCCAGAAGACCAAGAGGTGGCTGCCGAAGACAAACGGCTGAAAACCACAAAAATGATGAGGAAAGCAAGAATCTTGGCTGATGATCAAAAACTCGATGATGCTAAGGACACTCTTGTTGATGCTGAATGCAAACTCGATGAGGGTGTAGGTGAGGAGGAGAATGAGCCTCTTCATCCAGTAATTGAGATGTTGAAAAAAGAAGTGCAAACTTTGAGGAGTTTAATGAAAACACCAGAGATATACAAAACTCAAGGTCGTGCTTATGCACTAGCTTCTGAGCTTTCCCATGATCGCCAACGGGCTGCTGCACGAGGTGATGCTGAAAACCTACTCTTGTTCGCGACTCCGCGAATGGAAGCATATGCCAAGCAAGCGAAGGAATTCAATGAAGATCCTTCCAAGCCAGTACCTACTGCTGATGATGATGTTAAGGAAGAAGCTGCTGCAGATCCGCTTGCTTCTATTTCTGGACCTCTGTCCATCTATCTCGAGATGGCCATTCAGTCTCTCACGGCCATCAAAGATTTGCTCCAGGCAGGTGCTTGATCGTGACGGAGCAATGCTTCCGTTAATGCACCCTCGTTTTAAATCCCCAAAGTTTGCCAGTGATTTCTTCTTTCATGTATTGAGTCCTTACTTTTCAATGAGAGTCCTTGAATCAGTTTCTTGGATGATGATTTTCTTCAAATTATAGAGATTTGTATTTGCCGATTGATGAGACTTCAGCTGATCATGATGTTTATTACCCAAAAAGTTTGTTAAAATAACTACCACGCTAGTACTTGAATCAGCATTAAAGAAAACTTTTGACCATTACATTGACAATACGTCTATGATACCCTACACCCCCCCC
>ONZK01004147.1:71380-93681 GCA_900322385.1 Pharnaceum exiguum
GCTGGTGTTGATATGGTATGGACCTTTGTTCCCTTAAAAAAGTGTTCAACTGTAATATAGTGCATCATCCACTATAATGATGTTAACTTTATGTAAACGCAGGCCTGTATTCCTTGGAACAAGTGCGAGCTAAGACCGCGGAGCTGATCTCTGGTAGTGTCCCTGTTTTCTCTCATTTAAAGAGAGGGTAACATTGGCACAGCCTGATCTACATATTGTCAAGTTTTTGAAGGTATAGTAGATAATTTGGCAAATCACTCTTAAATGTCGAATTACTCCATCCAGAGTTTCAAGGATGGTTTTTTAGTGGCACAAGATATTAGAATATTTGACTGCATCAAGTTCAGGCCAAAGGTGTGCAGTCTTAAAAGTAATAGATAAAAAATAAAATATTCGAGTTTATATTTCTCTTTTGTTCACTTATTCTGTTTTACATACGTCTGTGAGTATCGATACATATGAAATTTCAGATCAATTAATAAGAATCTAAACTTAACCTAAACAATATGTTGTAGGCCTGCATAGATAAAATCAAAGCGACGATTGATAGTCTTGAGGGAGCATGAGTAGGTAGCTGTCGAGTCTAACATATTGGTAATCTTCAGGTTGTGTCCTACTAGAAGAGCTCATGTCTTTTGTATCTTCCCGTTCCTGACTCTAGCTCTAAACGTGTTCCTTGAAAATTAAATTGGGCTTAAATATAGTTACATCTATTTGTCTGGGTGTAAAGAAAAGTACTTCTCATAATTAACCAAAGTTTTTGTGTCAAACTGGTGGTCTTAATCCTATATGGTTGATGGAATTAAGATATAGATTTGAGCTTACTCACTAATTATCTGGTGGCAAATTGAGTATTTGCCATGAGGGAATAACAGGGGCAGAATTGTTTAGCGACTTTATATCCACACACTCCTAACTTTCCATATGCATTTTGATATTTTGGGGACTGTCTCCCTGTGGCTCAAATTGTTTACAAATATATATGTATATGAACTGCGACTAATCATTTCGTTTTTCATGTGTGATAGACTAATAGTCTTGATTTTCCACACATTCCTAACTTTCCATATGCATTTTGATATTGGTATGTGTTAACAATCTGACTATCTGAGTGGTATTATGACTATCAAATGTATAGAAGATTACATACCTAGATTATAGGAAATCTGAACACCGACTAAGAGAGCTACTCTTAATGTTTGAATCATTGACAGGGCCACTATGCAGTCATGGTTCCAGTTGCAATTGTTGGAGAACCGCTAGAGAAGTTTTTCCTTTGGGGGACATTCAGAACCGCTAGAGAAGCTTTTCCTTTGGGGACATTCAGCTTGCAAGATAAGTCACATTGAGCGGAAAAAGATTATGATCTTTGGAGGTTTTGGAGGCATTGGGAGTCTTGCACTTACGAGTAACTGTTTACTACTGGACCGGTCATCATCTATCAGATTAGTTGTGAACACTCATTCTCTCAATGTTTGGGTACAAGGGTATTTAGGCATTGTCTGGAGTCTGGACCAAGGAGTTGTCATTGCTAGATTTTCGTAACCTTTTATGGAAGTATGATTTCCTTGACCAAAAAACTGTCAGTAAATAATGTATATGAGAAAACGAACTCCCACAAGTCATATTCTCGATAATATGTAATGTCTTAAGAGTTTTCTTTTTGAAAGCAATGTCTTAAGAGTTAAGACCTTCAAAAAGTAAATAAATACAAGCAAACCTACCATACCAATATTCACTATCTTTTTTTGATGTCCGTTATTAGTCCTAATGTTGACTTTTTATGAATTCAATAAAATTATTTTGAAATAATAAATTATAGTAGTAATTTTATAACAAGTTGTTCACTTTACATCTTATTTTTATGTTATTCCACTAATATATTCATTTATCAATAAAGTGTTTTATTACTCAATGACATTACACAGTAAAGTTATCATCAATATCGTAACAAGAAAATTATACAAATCTTCATCCGAAAGAAAACAATTCCCTACGTGGAGTTAAAAGGATTACAAAACATATAGTAAATTAAGTTGTAACATTTATAATAACAAATAATTTTACAAAGCCATATTACTAAAAATATGTCTTACCATATGACCATACCCCGTGCGATGCACGGGTTTCAAACTAGTAATTAATTAATATGAACATGCCCTTGATGACAATCTTAATCTAATAATACCCCCTCCCAGCGGTTACTCTAATAGTATTACAAACTTCATATTCGCATTGACATGACAAGTAGCCTTTTGTCAAGAAAACCCATGCAATCAACCACCATAAGGAAAATATTTGCCTAAAATATTCACAATTGGCCATAGAATGTGTCTCTGTGCTCAAGGGATGCTTTGAAATCAACATATATTAAATGTCTTGGTTCTGCTTCTAGTGTGATAGCAGTTTGGGTCCAATTTTTTCTGATATACGTACGGATTGGCCAAACCTTCACACCATGAATGACATTGATTATTACGATTTTTGGCGGCATTAATGGTTATACCCTTGTACATGCACGGTACCCATGTTTACTGGATATAGATACTTTTATCGTTCTCTGGAACTATGGAAACTGATCAGTGTCCTAGGGGCACTACGAATAGCTGTTAAGTTCTCCTTTATTGTTTCCTTAAATCATTTATAAGGTTGAAGAAATGTTTGCATCTACTTCGAGCCTTTGTACCTTCACAAAAACAAAACATCATCAACAGTAATCTAAAGAACAAAACAACTCCATTTCATTTCAGACAGAACACAAAAACATCATAACTAGGTTTGAACTTATGATTGTTTTCTAGTAACATCATTCTCTGACAAAAAACAAATATAAGTACCTTTATCCAATAAATCAATAAAACTGCAACTTTGTGCATCACCACAATTAGGAGAAAGTACGAAAAGAGCATAAACATGAATGTGAACATAATAAAATTCCACTTAGGTGTAACATATTCGACAAACCTAGGGAATACAAAATATAATAGGCAGCAATGCAACACTTAAACAACAAAATACCATTATATTCAGTTTAGAAAGATAGAAAAATAAAAATAATTAGTGAATATAATAAACTACTAAGTGGCAGAAACACAAATTACATGCACAGTGACAAAGTAATGCATATACCATAAGTGACGGATCCTTAATCTCAAGAGGAAGACACAACCACCATCTGAGACATATCATTTTGGCGTTACATACCCCATTAAGCTTTTGTTATAGAATTTTTTACTATTTTAAGTTTACTATGTCAACCACCCTATTTACTAGGGGTTCTAATTAATGACTCAGACCCAAATAATTTATAATAAACAAATAAATGAGAACTCACCTGCTCCTTGAAGTGTTGTTTTGACATCCTTCAATTTTGGCAATTCAAGCTAAGTGAAGGTTCGGAGTATATTTTAGCTCCAAACATGGGTGGAGTACATTTTCCATGCCTTACATATTGAGATATGCGGAAGTCATGACAAGTTAATCTTTCATTGTGTAAAGGTTCAGTCAACTTTTACGTAGTAGCGGTATAACAATAAACCGAGTAATTAAATCACCAACACCAAAGTGATCATCTTTACAATCAACATAAGCTCCTTATAAAGCGCTTACAGACATGGAAAGAGCATTATGTGGCCACAACCCATGGATTGTGAAATCCCTTGGCAAAACTGTTCCATGTGGTGGCAGGCCGTGAATAGTGAAGTATCTAGGAAAAATTATGCTATCCCAGCGGGATGACAGCACACATTGCTACTCTTGAAAAAGAAAATATGCCATGTCATAACAAATAGAAAGTGTGTGTAATATAATCAGATTAAGTTAAAGTTTAGAGTATTAGTTAGACAACTTAGAAAGAGAGGGAGGAATTTGAGCCGTTATTTCTCTCGATAACACCCCAATGCCTACAACTGACCTAAAGACTCCTATTGATTTTTTGAGCAAGTAATTCCGTCAAATGAATATTGGTCGTTGGAAATAGAGGAATGTTAAAAAGGGTAGGTTGAAATAGAGGGAAGTTAAAGGAGATCAAAAAAGTGTCAATACTCACCAATGTACATTATATAGCGTGGCTTGAAGTCGAATGGTTAAATTCCAAGGAAATTTCAAAGTATTTTAATTATCAAAAATCAATTTAATGCATGTGTAATATTTTTCCAATTCATATCTCTAATATATTAACTGGTCCACAGTGAAAAGATCAAATCAAAATTGACGTAAAGGAGTAACCAAATCGTTTACATAATGGTAACGACCTCATTATGTCAATTTTGACGCCAAAGAACTAGTTATTCCTTGAAGTGCCAACTATTACAGCCAAATACTGTGTATGATAAAATATCTAGGTAAGGTAACGTGTGGTAGTGATTAATGAAGTGGTGAAAAGTTGCTACTTTTTGTTAGATTGAGCAACATAGAGTGGTGGAAACTTTTCCCATTCACTTTGTTTTTATATGTGTGTGCACATTAAGCACTAACAAAATTACCACTGAAGAAATTTTTGTGTGCCATATTCATTTTCCCATGGTTAAAATGATTTTAATTTTGGGTTTGGGTTAGAATAAGGTTTAGGTTGGTATTGATTGGAGTTTATAAGGGATTGCTTGAGAGAAGAAAAGAGAGTTGATTAAAAAGAAAAGAGTGATGTTGGACGTGTGAGAGATAGGTAAATAGTTTTGTCTCACACCTATTTCTTTTCAAATTACATTTCAATAAAACCAGCTTATTAGTTTATTTGTTCAGCGATAGATAATCCATGCATACCTTTGTTTATTTTTTATAGTTTCGCTGTTGGGATTACTCTGTAATTTAGGGAACTTATTCTCAATTTTTTTTGAAGCCCCCAAAGTAAAATGTTTTCGAGATTGAAAAATAGTATTACAACTCTTATATCTAAGGTCTCATTTGAGATTAGTGCAATTTTCATCTTTTAGTTTTCAACTTGATCAAAATTACATGAAGTTATTCTTGATATTAAAGAGTAAGGATTTTTATGATTTCCAAAACTGACAATAGATAATTGACAACCTTTTTTTTTTGTTTTTCTAACATTGGTTTCTAGTTTTGAAAAAAAAAATAGAAAGGAGAAACTCAAAACAATCTCAAATAACACCTTACATTAGGAGGTTTATTTTAAAATTTTCTTAATGATTATTTTTCAAAGTATTCTTGATTAACTAAAATGGATTTGAGTGATTGTATGCTTGTGCTAGAATTATGAATTGGTTAAATGGGAAACAATTGTTAAATGGGGTTGATATAAGTGAATATTTAAGATGGCAAAATGATTAAGTAATGTGTCAACTATATAAGGCAAAAATGGAGCGATTCTTTCCATATATACCACATTTTGTATACAAGTTAACAAAATACATGGTGATGATTAATCCACTTGATGAATTTCAATGGAGCGATACTTTACATATATATCACATGAAAGGCTCAATAAAATATCTTATACTAAACTCATAGCCTTGTTCAATAACTAATGGACATGTGGCCCAATTTAATAAACACGAAAATTAGGACAGAAGAGATTGTTCATATATGAGACGTAGTCATTAATGACCAACGGGAGATCATTAATTAACTTTTTCTATCATTAATCACCACGTTTTATATATGAAACTAGTTCACATAATTTCTTGTGTTTAATTAATAATATGGCATAAACTGTTCGAGTTAACTATACTAATATCCTGGTAATTAATCTAGTCCAAATAAATGAATTAACTGCCGACTTTTCAAGGCCCATATTATTACCTCAAAGGAAAAGGAAAAATAAGGTTTTCTAACACAAATGAAATTCAATCCAAATGTTTTTGTGGGTATATTGGTTTCTAACGATTTCTCATTGCAGGTACAAATAAAGAGGTTCTCATAAAGGTACTAAGTGGATCATTCTGGAAACTGTCTCTCGATCTTTCAGGGGTAAGGCTGCGTACATTAGGCTCCCGCAGTACCCCATTTGAGATGGGATTAGACTGGGATTGTTGTTGTTCTTGTTGTTGTTGTTGTATCCAACTTTTATTGTCCATGTAATTAGCTTAAAGAAGTATTTACAGAAGGAAAAAGAAAGAAAAAAAAAAGAGATTGCTTGGGGAATAATCTAATTTCCGCAAAATAATTTATAAACTAGCCATAGTAGAAAAATAATAACGACAAGAAAAATTAGATTTTTTATACGCGTCCAAGTCTGCCACTCCTAGCTGCTGAAATTCCATATCGCTTATTCGGCGTAACGAGTGTACGTCGTACATATGGTGACTACTAAAATTTAAAATGTGACTAACGGTATATACTATTGACTAACACGATTTACATGGTGACTAATAATTGAAGGCCATTTATAAATATAGTTGTGTTTTGTTACTTTGACAATAATACAATGTGTTTAATTCCAATGGGTCCTAAAAAGGAATAAAAATTGAAACCAAACTGCAGTTAAACCCTTGCAACTTTGCAATTGTGTTGATGGTTGCTAGCTTTAGCCTCTAGTTGCATGTGCTAGCCTAACCCATTCTCCTCTCTCTCCTTTGGCTTTTATTCGTAAACACACTACCACCTCGATAAATAATTATCTTTAAACCAAAAACCGACATTACTCATAAAGATTGATTTTTCGACTACTTAAAAACCTGATTACTCACCTTAATTTAATTTTTTTGACCAACTCTTTAAGTAATTTCAATATCTGTACACCCTCCATCATCACCTCAAAACACATTTCTACACCACTTTAACCACTTCAACACTATGGCAACCACAATACATGCACCAAAGTGCACCTTCATTGACTCGTTGTTTCAAAACATACAAGTCAAAGAAGACAAAAATGGGTAATTTCAAGAGGCTCAATCTAATCAAAGCGCTTTAGCCAGTTGTGTTCATTTTAATGCGGTAAAAGAAATTTGATGGCGCTATTCCAAAATCCCTTTGCTTTTTTAAATTCTTTTGCTTCTTTTGAAAAACAGAAAATAAATTAACATAAAAAATTATAGGAAAATTTGATTTTGAAGTATTCGAAGTATGCTATTATTTACATTACATATTTGAGTTTGGCAATGATGATATGTGCTTGTGGTTAGTTTCTGTTGTCTTAGGTTGAGTTTGGGGTTAGTTGCTACGAAACGTTGCATATGTAGGGAATGTTGTAGCGATGGAGTGCTTTAGCTGTAAATAAAAGTGCTTTCAGCTTCAACTGTTTCAAAGGTGAGATGAGTGACAGTTCTTTTGAAGTATGAAGTTCTTTTGAAGTATGATTTTGAAATTGCTTTCACCTATAGCACTTTCGAAATAACAATCAAACGCCCTAAAAAATTGAAATACATTCATCTCAGTTACAAACGGAACCTTATTGGGTGCCTTATCGTATTTATGTTAGCATTGCCATTACATTGTTAAAGTAACACCTGCATTTTTTTTATTTTGGTAGTACATTATCACTTTGCCTTCCCATTATCCAAATGATATAGATAAGGATCTTACTAAGATTTCTTTTTCTTCTAACTTTTTTTATTAAACATTGTGATATTTTCAAAATTATATGAGTGAAACAATGATAATACGGCACTTTGTGGTCCCTAATGAATTATTTGAGCTGATATCATTTTCTTAGAAAAAATGTCGATGCATTGAAAACTGAAAATAATTCAAAATCACTTGAAATTGGAATAAAGGACCAGTAATATTAAAAATTAACAACTTACCAATTAAAATTCCATAATTATAATGTTATGAGAAAAGAAATAATTATAAGAAAATGATCAAATTACGGCTTTAAAATTATGTACAACTCAAGTTAAAATAACCAAAAGGGCAAAAATGATAAACGTAAAATTAGTGTTATTAGTAATTCAAGGGTGCACCTAGTGTATGGGTGCACCTAGTGCCACATCATCATTTTAATTTAGAAAAAAAATAGTTTTCTGACTAATGAGAATTTCTTTATGACTATTGACCGATAGAAATATATCAGACTCCCTCAGTACCCAATCTTGGATGAGATTTTACTGAGACTGTTGTTGTTGTTGTTGTTGACTGATAGAAATATATTTTAACTAGTGCAGTACCCTTGCGATGCACGGTTTTTGAAAATAAATATTTTCATAGTTATTAATTATTGACTATGTTGTATTAATAAATCTTATATGATGAAAAGTTGTTGTATCATGTTAATTAAAATGTATTTTTTCATATAATACCGATTCTTTACAACTTTAGTGTATTTTTTTAGTGTAGCTGATTTGTGTTATGTTCATTGTAGTTTTTTTCATTTAAGCAATCAACTTGCGAACGTTTTTTTTTTTCAATAAAACTGAACGGTGAAAAATTGAATGATTTTGAGCTGTAAATAGTTTAATTTATGGATACATTTTTTTAAAAAATTTTAAATACTAATTAATGAAATTAATCTTTTATAAATATATTTGATATTTTTTAGAAAGATACCCTAGTAGTTTAATAAATAAATTAGTGGTGCTAGTGCACCCTGTTTGTCATTATTTTAAATTTTTTTCATTACCTTCTGAAATAAAATTATACACATTATTCTATTAATTAAACATAGGGTTGATGTTTCATATTAGACCGTGCCGCTAAATGGCGGCCCAGTCAACTATGAAACCTCAACCCTATTTACTTATATCATAAAACTCTCATTCAAAATATATTTAGAAGTAATATCATGCAATACATTAACTGAATTTTAAGATATTGAATTGTAAGATATTGAGCTGAACTGATGATAATTGAATTGTAAGTAATAATTGTAAGATATTGAGCTGAATTGGAAATTCTCAGTAGTTTGCGCAACATTCTACTCCTTAATATCTTCTTAAGGCACATAGCAAGTCCCTCGTCATTGTCTGCAGACACCATACCTTGGACACACTCCAACCCCAAGCTATGCTTTTCATCATCATTAACTAATTCAATTGGAAGCTCAACAATGTGACTTGTTTCCTCATCATTACCCCCAGACTTATTAGTGTCAATCTAAATTGGAATATTTTCCTCAATTCCGAGATCATCCGACTACTCTTGTGACTCGGTTATAACGTGATTACATTATTTTATAGCATTATGCCATTATGTCAATTGCCAATCAAGTAAATTAGGCACTCTTTGATTAAAGTACGTAGAAACTTAACATAAACAATCTGCTATGGCAGTGCCCAAACTACCTCAATTCGGACAGATGATAAAATAAAAACATTCCTATTATTAGATATTCAAATACAATATAGAGTAAATGTTAAACAAAAAATGAAAAAGGAATGTTTAATTCAAAAGGTGAACGTAAATTTAAAAAATGAAATTAAATATGAACATAAAGTATAAACAACTACCGCAACACAAACCCGTTTTGTATAGCATAAGCCAAAGTTTTCCATAAACAAACACTATGCCAATTCAATCAAAAGATGAACCTCACCACGACACACAGTAAATAAACCATTCACTCTTAATAATACAGTTTCTTAATACTAACCGTAATCAAGAATAGTTCAGACTCTAAACCCCATAGCCCCAAATAAAATTCGGAAAAAAACACCAAGATAATTGAAATATGAGCCCATTCACCTCATGTTATCTTTTTCAAACAACGCTTCCAAGTCCCTGTTACCAAGTCTAAAAGATTAGTATACAATTCCAACATCATCTTGTACCCCACCCTATTCTTAATTACCCACAACACTAACCAACCTCAAATCTCAAATTCAGTTATTCTCCCTTCAAAAAGATCAAATCTTTCACATCAATCTGCACCATAACATATCATTCAATTAATAACTCAAATTCCCACTTTAAAAACGCATACACCATCATCTATTAATCATCATCAACAACAACCCAAGATTTAATTTGAAAAACACATTAATAAGATAACCAAACAAACTCAAATGAGCAAAAAAATCAATAAAAAAACTCAATTTTTAAAAAATGAGTAAACAAAAACTGCAAATCTCACCAAATAGAGAAATACGCGGATGGAGAAATGGAGAAGATATCACCTGCTGCGATCCACAAATAGAAAACGAAAAAAAAGACCAGTAATGGTAGGGAAGAAAGATATAGTATGAAAATCGGAAAAGCGGTGGGGAAAGGAGGCAGACAGTGTTGAATGAGAGGACAGGCTACTCACGTTGGGGCTTGGGGGTGTTTACAATTGGTAGTTTGAATCTTTTTCTTTCCATTTTTCTTATTGTTGGTAAGCAAAGTATTTTCTTTCCATTTTTCTTATTCTGTGACCTTTCAGACTATGCAGAGTATCTAAAGATTCTTCATTCCGGATTGAAGGCTGAATAATGTGGGAACTTTGTCTCCTATTACGATCCTGATAACAACCAAAAACATACAAAAATTATTTTAATTCATGCTAAAATTGAGGAAAAAAGTAAAATGCAGCATCTGTTTTGGTCAGCGCACGGAATATAATACCAATATGTAAGACTTCTATAGCAATACATACCAAAGAACAATGGCAATTTGCATCCGCATGTTGCGCAGTCCTAATAACTGATAAGTAAGTTGATTTGTCCCGCAACTACAATACTAAGAAAACTTCAAGTGAATATGGATGTTGTAAGAAATATGTTGATGCCAGTATGCACAGAATGAGTAAATTGCATAGAGGCCTAGGCCTGCTCCGATGGCAGCAAAGATTAGTGAAGTGGTGCACCTGACAGTAACACCAACTATCTTTCTACCGAAAAGGTGTTGTTCTTCTCTTTAATCTACTTCATCCAGCTGTTCCCCAGTGTAGAAGAAGTGTGAGATTGTTTTATAGAGGTCGACCCCAACTTGAACAATAAAAGATGCTGCTACCCAAAGAAGATGAGCTAATCAAACAAATGCAACTAAATAAGAAAAAAATGCATTAGGCGCAAGAAGTCAAGACACTGAAACTGATAAAAAAACTTTTAACGTCAACAAAAAAAAATTACTATTAAGCAAATTAATATTTTTGGAACAATCTTACATAATTAATCTGTTTAAATCTTACATTTGTGGTAATATTTTCATCAAACAGAGAATACACAATTCAATTTCTTATGAAATCTATCCGCAAAAAATAAATTATGACAATAATTCAGCTATTTGCACTTACAATATAAAGGGGAGCATATGAAGGTCCTATTTGGACTGATTGAAGTTCCTCATCTTCCTATTGAAACTTGGACGAAAAGAAATCGGAATAGTAAATTATAAAATAAAAAGTAAAATATTTACAAATAAAGTTTCTAAACATACGAAATGCATCTCAAAAAAAGGAATTCAGAAATCTGAAAGGGCAAAGTACCAATAAAATAATGGGCATGGCATGACTTGAATCAATGAACATACAAAAAAAAAAGATTCATGGAAATTTTTCTTGATAATCGGAGAACAAAGCTTATAAATCAGTTACTCTATCAAAACCAATATTACTAACCTTTAAAAAAATATCAAAAGGAAGAAGAAAAAGGGGCAGCAAGAATTGTTGCGCATCAAACCAATTCTAATCATTAGAGAGGAGAAGGAGAACATGCAGGGGAAGCAGTAGTATATGCTTAGTTTGCTTACCGATGATGAAGAATAGAGAAAGGGAAGAACAGAGACAACTGGAGTGGGATGGTGGGAACTAGGAAGAGGAACGGGGATGGTAACTTTTAGTTAATTGAATATACTGTAGGATTTTATTTTTAACTTGTACCATACTGTATTGGTTTGTTAGGTAAGAATATTTACTGATATTCAAATACAAAGACAATTTACCTGAAAAATTAGGCGACTTTAAAACTGATTCGGCCAATATCTTCTCACAATTAGTAAATAAGTTGTGAATCCCTTAAATTAAGGTACAGATTGCCGAGATTGGCAACTTGTAAATCTTTAAAAAAAAATCTTTAAATTAATGAAAATACTTTCCCTTTTCCAAAATAGACAATATTTGGCAGATTTCTTTTATTATTTTTGTTCTAAATTAATGAAAATACTTTCTTTTTTCCGAAATAGACAATATTTGGCAGATTTCGTTTTTTTTCCTGGCGTTTTTTCTAAAGTTTTTTTTCAAAACCAGAAACAAAAGTTAGTTTATGGAAATTTTAATAGTTTAACTACAGTTTCTAGTCAATCCCGCGTTTCCACCTAAGCATTCGCCAAATTATAAAAGGTAATGCTTATCTAATTTTCTCTCTCCGTAGCCTCTCTTAGTATATAATATAGATGATTTTTATAATTCTCTTATGACTAATAACTTGCACCAAACGTGTGGATGTTATAAATATTTTATTTATTTATTTTTCCTTACAATTGCCACTTGTACAAGGTGGGGTGTAGATTAGAAAACATATATATAAGATTGTGTAAGACGTATAATGTAAACATCTTTTGTCAATGAAGAAATTACCAAGACAATTACCTTCATTGTTATATAATTAAAGACAAGATTTTGACAATGATAAAGATTCAACTATGCATAATTTGCATCTCAAGCTAATGGCAATTGCTTCTCGTATGTCACCATAGAGAGAATCATAGTTCGACTTTTTAATTTTCAAAATTAGATGTGAATTTGTTAGGGATTAAGTGTTCTTGCGTGAAGCTTGTTTTGACTAATAGGGTGAAGTTAGGCTAGAACTTGCTATGTGTAGATATAGGGGGTGTGAAAAGCCCTAAGCGTCTACCCGCGGGGTGATTTGAATGAGGATGCTAAACAGAGTCGCCACCAACTATTTTTAGTTAGGAAAACAATTGGAAAACCTTTCGTTTATTAGTGCTAATGAAAACATTTTGCTTGCCAATTTACTGAGAGGGACAATCGTAGGGACTTTGACAATGCAAGGTTTTATGAAACCAGAGAATTGTAGGGTTCGGGGGTGAAATTTTACCTCTACTATTTCAAATTAAACGTTATATGCGCACTTTAAATCACTCAAGTTGATTGAACAACCTAATGCAAGTTTTATCTATTTTAGGTGTTGTCTTATGCAAATATTTGATGTAAGGCAAAGTGTAAACATGCAAACCGTATTCCATATAAAGTCAACATTGCAAATAACATGATAATTTGACAAAAATTAATTAAAAAGGGTTGGTGCCTTCAGTATCTGAATCAGGGTCTATGGTAAGACTATCTGATGAACTAGTTGTATGCAAAGCAAGAGAAATGGGAAGGGACTCGCCTAATAACTCCACAAAATACGGGTTTGATATAAGATTTGGGTGTAAGGTTGCTTGATTATGTTTGATTAGGTGGTGTAAGGTGTAATAACCGCGGGACAGGGCTTAGAGGGGTACTTTATACTAATCTAGGTTTAAAGACACTAGTACAATATGTCGAATCCACGTCTACACCTTGCAACGGTTTTCCAACAACTGACATTAAAGTATAAGTTAACGTCGGTCTCCGTGAAAAACGACGTAAATATGTATATCGACGTCGGTTCTAAGAATAACCGACGAGAATATAAATCTTCTCGTCATTACACTTAAAACTGACGGGAAGTCAAGATAATTCCCGTCAGTTCTCTATAGATCTGACGGGAAGACGAGAATATTCCCGTCAGTTGTTAATAACTGACGGTAATAAACTAAAAAATCCTGTATAAATCTTTCTTTCTCAAGTCTTTTTTTTTTCATTGGAAAATCTCAATTACTCTCTTTTCTTCTATTTCCTCCTATATCCCATTTCTTCTCCAGTCTATTTTTTTCTTCTTTGACAAAACTCATGACTCACTCTCATCTCATCAACTCACAACACACCACTCGTCACATTGCGAACTTCTCCATCTCCAACCGCAGTTCTACCTCTCACATCTCTATAAGGTATGTTTTGTGTTTTCTTTTTCATGCAAGTAGTAAGAGTCGAAATTAGGGTTTCACTACATATTTTAGGGGTTATAATTGGGGTTTTGGTTGGTTATAATTAAAGGGTTTTTGGTTAGGGTTTTAAATTGGGGGTTTGTATTGGGGGCTTTGGTTAGAGTTTAAATGGGGTTTTCAATTGAGTCGAAATTGGGGGTTACTGAAGAAAGAATTTTTTTAATATCACTAATTGAAAAATAATTTAAGAAAAGGGTGATTGTGTCGAAATTGGGGGTTTGTCTCTTCCCTTTTTTTTCATAGAGTGAGTATGAGTTTAGACAGAGTTTGGCTATGACGTATCAATTTCGATGTACGCCAAGTTGCAGATGTGATGCTTTCTTGTGGTGTTATTCTATTTGAGTGTGCAGGTGCAAAATCGGCTGAATTTGTGTGTCTATTATATAACAAGGATGCAGGTCCACAGTTTCCCTTGTTCTTCCCGTAAAGGTATGATATGATTACTGCTAAAAGGCTAAGTGCTAGTAGGTGGGAGAATTGTGATCAGTTAGTTGTATAGGTCATTTAATTTATGCACCAATATGCGTATGCCTAATCAGTGGGGATAAATGTGTTCATACTTCGTATGAGCTTGAGGAGTTGAGGAAGTTGTGATTAATCAGTAGTGATAAATTCTAAATAACAATTTGAAACCAGGTATCTTATCTGTGTATTGTTGTCCAATGTTTTCCAAAGTTTATTGCTACATATCCATTCTGTCATGGGGAAAGTGTTTGCTGATTTGTTGTGCCGATGGTTGTGCGTAGTGCTCTTGTCCAGTTACATGCTTGATGTAATGTCTCTCGGAAAGTCTGGTGGTTAGTATGTACTTACACTTTCATCTTCTGTTTTTTTTTCTTACTTGCTCTTTTAATTCTTGTGTGCTGCTTCTTTTATCTTAGATACGCCACCCATGTAGTTTCTCTCTGTTAATTTTTTTGTTGGACTCTTTATTCAATCACATGTTGTTTGGGCTGAAATGTAACTTTTTTCTTGTTTTACTAGTCAGTTCTATTATGGGAATTTACACATTAATCCTTTTTCTGGTTTTAGATTCCAGTGTATTGGCGGTAATAGATAGATTGCATATAAATTATATATTCAGTTAGAGGGTGCTGGTAGCATGATTCGTCTGCATGGGTTTGAAAATGTTTTTTTTTTAGAAAAAAAATGTGCAAATGCAGTTCCCTTGCACATATTCTGTGGACTTGCTATTATTGTTGGCAAAACTTCTGTGAAACAAAGATAAAGATTTCATTTCTGAATGCTTACCTTGATATGACGTTGTAGCACTAATACACTAGCATTTATGTGAAGGCAAAGTTATTTTTGATTGTTGTCCTTTAGCTGCCAATTGCTCATATCAAAACTTCAAAGGAGAATCTGATTCTGTTTTGTGTATATGTTTCTTTCAGGTTGATTGTTGTTCGTTGTTTTTTGAGTTGTGTATCAAGTCTTTGATCTGATTGTTTAATGGTGTGATGATGTAATGTAGGTGACAAGGGTAAGAGAATGACAGAGCTGACATCCTTAGTGCAGAAGAGGTTCAGGGATTAAGAACGTTGTTGGGCTCCTTGCGCCATTTGTAGTGCGAGTCTCTCCGCTAGAAGATTCTAAAAAATAAAGCCAATGGCTTAAAAAGTTATTAGAGGTTCGTGTTTTTTTCGTTTTCCATTGATTATATTGAGTTGGAATTATGTTGCTAATCGTAAATCTAGGTTTCGAATTAAGCATATTAGTGGTTTCCATTGATAAATTTTAGGGGTTCTTGGTCTGAGTTTCTATTGATCATATTGTAGGGGGTTTTGGTTGAGGTTAGTGTTGAGGTTTTAATTTTGTGGTTGGATTGACTTGAGCGTAAATGGTTGTGTTCATGAGTAATTTTATCTGTCTTCTCTTTGTGCCTTTTTGCAATTAATTGCATTTACAATTATTGAATTTGGATGTATTCACTTGCAGAAATAGAAAGATTAGCGTAATTTTATGATCGTGTTTAGTTAAATCTTTAGTCCAATTTATTGGTTAACTCTTACACTATTTTTGTTGTTCCAGGTGCGCCTGTTGTTATGTGATATTTCTACAGTTTTTGTATGGCGAATGAAGATTATTTCAGATAGGAAATTTGTTCTCTCAAAAAAGTTTTCAACTTCTTTTGATTTATCTTAGAATATTGTAAGTTAGCAACCAATGTAATTGTATGCCTATCTAGACTTATGTTTTGGGCGTGTCTTGTATTGTAACATTGCGTTGACAAAATTATTTTTATGCTAGTAACTTTCAAGAAGCAGTTGCGCTGCTGCTGCCTTTTTTTTATTTGTTTGTTTTAAACATGTACGTCAGTTGTCTAATCAAACTGACGTGGATCTCGAAAAATCAATGTCAGTTTTGCAGCTAACCGTTGTAAATTTTTGAAACTTAACATCGGTTTTTGAAGTAACCGTTGTAAATTTCAGTAAATTAATAACGGTTTTCTAAGAAACTGTTGTAAAGTTTCCAAATTTAACATCGGTTTTCATAACTAACTGATGTAAAAATGCTCAAACTTAACAGCGGTTTTCGAAATAACTGACGTGAAGTTTGGAATAAATTAACATCGGTTACATGGGAACCGACGTAAAGTTTATTTTAAATCTACGACACAGAGGTTAACAACGGTTCTAACTACTGTAATATCCGACGTTAATTGATTAAAAAACCGCCATGGTTCTGTGATATTGTTAGTGAGAGAGAGAAGAATGAACTCATCAAGTTCGTCGTGGTTTGCAAATGGTGTGGAGGGGGGCATTTATAGTGTAGGATTTCTTGGGGAAAAAGTCGGGAAAAGAAAAGGATAAGAAAAAAGTTGTGAAACGTGCGCCCACGCACGCCATGTGGCGCAATCGTTCGCCTGGCGCACGTTTCCTGTGGGACCAAGATTCTTCCTTGTCCGCCCGATTTGGATATGACGCGTTTGGGTTTTTTATCCGATAGAATGTTAGTGTTTGGATCGATTTAAACTAGGATTTGGATATAATTTCCATTACTTCTTCCACAAGAAACTAATTAATTAAATAATTAATTAATTAGGAAAAATCAGCTGATTTTATGTGGGTCGGGCTGAATTTATTGGACTGGGCTGACTTTATTGGACTGGTTTGACTAATTAATTGACTAATAACCATTAATGGGCTAAAATTAATCAATTTAAGGCCGAATATAGAAGTATTATATATGAAAATGATCAACCCGGTAGAATTACCGTACTTACACTATGCGATTGGCTGCATTGATTTGGGCATGATTTTTCTAGTAAAACGTCAAGATTGAGCATATTTTGATAGTTTTTCGAGTGGGTATTGGCTTAAATACGGAATGAGTTTTCTAGTCTTTGGTTTTGTGGTTTGAGCTTGTTTAAGGCAATTTTAAGATTTTTGTTACGTTCACTAGGCATTGCATAGCACGATTTAGTTCTCTAACAGTATTAATCACACTTATTAAGTTCTTACACATTGTCACTTGAAGCAGGTTGTAAGTCTAACTTAATTGTCAGCTCCTTGTATAAGCATTAGATCTTGGTTTCAAAACATCAAGAATCCCAATAAACCAATTATAGATTATGCCCACCACTCGTATATGCGTAAATGTCGTCTCTTTAACCCATTCATCTCAATAATTATAATTACAAATCAACATAAACATTCAATTATCCAATATCAATTTAAGAGTATAATAGACCATCCATTTATATATTTATCTTTCACTTCCCATAAATCAATACACCTAATTCGTCATATAACAATTAAATTTTAAACGATCTGCACACAATACCATACAATGATCCACAGTAAATTCTTTATCTCTATACATTTCACTTCATTAATTATAGCATCAAAGTAAGAGTTCATACCACATTGCAAGCAATCGCTAACTAGAACCTACTGCCAGCCACACCTACAGTCTAGTAGTTCCTAATTCTACGGCCAATGTAGCTAAATTTAAATAGCAATGAAACTGGAGAAGCTTACCAAATTCCTTTATTTTAAGAGTGCAACAAAGAATTAGAAAAACTACAATTTTAAAGCTAAAAATGCCAAAATAAAATAGAGCCACACATCCCCATCCAATTATCGATTTATTTTCGAAAATAATATATAAAAACGAGTTTTGTTAAGGGTGGTAGGCATGAGGTTACCTTATTTGCAATTAGTCCTAAGCTAAAGAGTGTACAATGTGGATCCGAACAAGCCTCGGCGGCGTCGTTATTCAATACCCATGGTGAAAAGAGCCATATGATATTCTAACTACTCAAATTTACCCAAACTACAATATGATATCATAAATTAAAACAATTTTACAAAATAAAATGATAATTATAATGATAAATTAAATTGGAGAAATTAATTTAATTGTCAAAGTAAGCAACATAGGTTGGTCTGTTGTAGTTGCCTTGGTCCTCCACACAAGAGACCAATGTTCAACTCCCACTAGGGGCATAAGATGGAGGATTCGTACCTCATCCCCGGCCCCTTCTTGTCCAATGTCCAGTCCGTCAGCATGTGCTAGCCCGAGATGTGACTTACGAGGGTGGGTCCCCTTACCATTAAAAAAAGTCAAAGTGAGGGAGTGGGCTGCCTCAAGGCCCCATGCGAATGCCACGACGTGGTTGGGCAACCCACGTCGCAGCCGAGCCTAGGTAGTGGCTAGTAGGGGAGAAGAAGGAAAGGAAAGAAGAAAATGAAGAAGGGATATTAGAGGGGGGCGTGAGGACAGAGAATGTGCGGTTTGAAGTTTATACCTAAAGGAGGAGCATGAGATTGACGAGGAGGAAAGAGAGAGAGCGAGAGTGATAATGGTAATCACCACGTACATGGATAAGGTCCATGTATAACTCTATATAGATCACAAATGAGCTAAACTTATTCTTGCACCACATATACAAAATATGACAATCTCCAATTGTCCATAAAAGGGTCACAAATAGACCTATACAAGTTAGTGGTGGTACATGTACAGAGTTACTTATCATCTAGTTTCATTTTTACACCAAAAATAAAAAAGATAACCTCGAATAGGTTTCAAGGGGTCACAAAATGAACGTACAAGGGTCACTAATTGGCGTAAGGGGAAACTTATCATCCAAATTCATTTTTACACAAGAAAAAAGAAAACATCCACAAATACAATTTTAAAGGGTAATAAATGGACCTACGTGGGTTACCAATTAATGCCAGGGTAACTTATTATCCAAATTCATCATTTGCCAAAAAAAGACACACATAGGTTTGAAAAGATAACAATGGAAATAAAGGGGTCACCAATTACACCGAGGAGTAACTTTTCATCCAAATTGATTTCTACATCCAAGAAATAAAAAGACGGTCAAGGGCCATCCAAGTTCATTTTACACCCGAAGCAAAAGAAGGCTACAGATTTGCTTGAAATGGTCATAAATAGATTTACACGGGTCACCAATTGATACATGGATAACTTACGTACCATCCAAATTCAATTTTTCACAAAAAAAGGTCATACACAAATAGGCTTGAAAGGTTTGGGGGAGTCGGCGAGTGAGGGTAAAAAGAGAGAGAGGAGAAAAGAAAACCTGTGGGGAAATTATCTGACAAATTTGGGGGCTTTATCTAGGTTAAGCCACTATATATAGGCTCCCTAAAGAAATTACAATTGCCTTTTTTAAAACAAAACAATTCTCTCTTTACATAAAACGAATTCAAGTCTCTCTCTACATAAACCGTTTAATTTGTAAGATTAAATAAATCTCACAATTTAATTTAAGATCATTAAAAGTATTTATAAAAACAATTTTTAAATATGGGGTTTCACAACATAAGGAGTTTTCTAGTCTTTGTTTTTGTGATTTGAGCTTGTTTAAGGCAATTTTAAGCTTTTTGTTCACTAAGCAATAAGTAGCACGACTTAGTACAAACAACAACATCACAGTGTAGTCCCATCTAAGATGGGGTACTGAGGGAGCCTGATGCACGCAGCCTTACCTTGATTTGAAAAATCGGGAGACTGTTTCCAGAATGACCCACTTAGTACCTGTATGAGAACTCTTCGTGCCTGCAATGGAAAACCGATGACAACCGAGTGTAATCTCCATTCAATGGGGGTGCTCGGGGGTTGGGATGTACACAACCTTACCCTTGTTTAAGAAAATAGAGAGGTTGTTTCCGAGATTGACCCATTGCTGCATTGAAGTATTGACTTCCAACAACTTCACTAAAAATAAGAAGTACTAGAAGTATTTCTTAGCCATTTGCTATAGTGCATAATCACCTAAAACTGAAGGATGGAGATAATTATTTCAATTTCATAGGCATTGGACCTAACTTAATTGTAAGCTCCTTGTATCAGCATTAGCTCTCGGTATTACAAAACATCAAGAATCCCAACAAACCAATTATAGATTATGTGCACCACTTGCATTATATATGCATAAATGTCGTCTCTTTAATCCATCCATCTCAATAACCATAATTACAAATCAACACAAACATTTTCTTATCCAATAGCAATTTAAGAGTATAATAGACCACCGCTGTATCAAATTATTTCTTCACATCAATCCCATGGTACACAACTT
Organism: Pharnaceum exiguum; assembly: GCA_900322385.1. Classification (NCBI taxonomy): domain Eukaryota; kingdom Viridiplantae; phylum Streptophyta; class Magnoliopsida; order Caryophyllales; family Molluginaceae; genus Pharnaceum; species Pharnaceum exiguum. Next base: position 91,809 of record ONZK01004147.1, read on the forward strand.
TAACTCAAACCATCCAATTATATATTTATCTTTCACTTCCTATAAATCAGTAAACCTAATCCTGTCCCTTAACAATAAAATTTTAAATGATCCGTACACAATACTATACTATGATCAATAGTAGTTTCTTTATCTCTATAAATTTTGCTTCATTAATTTATAGTATCAAAATAAGAGTTCATACCACACGCCAAGCAATCATTACTAGAACCAAAATTCCTTTATTTTAAGAGTGCAACAAAAAATAAGCAAAAACACAATTTTAAAGCTCAAAACGAAAAAATAAAATATAGAGAGCCACACATCCCCATCCAACTATCAATTTAATTTTGAAAATAATATATAAAAACGAGTATTGTAGAGGGTGGTAGATATGAGGTTACCATATTTGCAATAAATGCTCAGCAAAAGAGTGTACAACGTGGATCCGAACAAGCCTCGATCGACGGCGTCGTTATTCAATACCCATAACAAAAAGAGGCATATAATTATCCAAATACTCAAATTTACCCAAACTACAATATGAAAACAAAAATTATAAAATTGTTGGTCTGTTGTAGTTGTCTTGGTCTTCCACACTGGAGAGCGAGGTTCAAATCCCACTAGGAGCATTGAGAATGATTCTTACCCCCTCCACCTTCCTGTCCAATGCACAACCCGTCAGCCCTATGCCAGCCCGATATGGGACTCGTGAGGGTGGGGAGCGATGTTCAAATCCCAATAGGAGCATTGAGAATGATTCTTACCCCCTCCCCCTTCATGTCCAATGCCCAACCCGTCAGCCCTAGGCCAGCCCGATATGGGACTCGTGAGGGTGGGCCTTCTTACCATTCAAAAAAAAAAAGTCGAAGTGAGGAAGTGGAGCTACCTCAAGGCCTCATGCGGATGCCACGACGTGGTTGGGAAACCCACGTTGTCGCCGAGCCTAGACAATGGCTAGTAGGGGGTCAACGTGTGAGGACAGAGAATGAAGGCGGGGTTTGAAGGTTATACCTTAAGGAGGAGCAGGAGATTGACGAGGAGGAAAGAGAGAGAGGGAGTGATGTCGAGGGTGGCGATGGAAATGATAGTTGGTGATAGTGGTCACCAATTACCTATAAGAGGTCATGGTGGTCACCTATTACCTATAAGAGGTCACAAAACTTCTAAATTTAAATTAGACCAAAAATAAAAAATGGCCAATTTACAATAACCATTTATATGGTCACGAGTGGCTATGTACGGGTCATCAAATAAGTTACCGAGGGTTACGAATGAGCAAAGTTCAGCTTTCCAGGTACTAATGATTTTTACGGGATAAGTAATCACCACGTACATATATGGTCCAGATATAGCTCTATATAGATCACCAAGGAGCTAAACTTAGTCTTACACCACATCCAAAATATGACAGTTGTCTCCAATTATCCCGAAAGATAGACATATACAAGTTAGTGGTACATGTATAGAGTTACTAATCATCTAGTTTCAATTTTACACCCAAAATAAAAAAGACAACCTTAAATAGGCTTCAAAGGGTTAGAGATGAACTTACAAGGGTCACCAAATAACATAAGGGGCAACTTGTCATCCAAATTCATTCTTACACAAGAAAAAAGAAGACATCCACAAATAGGCTTTAAAGGGTCATAAATGGACCTACATGGGTTACCAATTAACGCAATGGGTAACTTATTTGAAAATTCATTCTTATGCCAAAAAAAACACCCATAGGTTCTTGGAGAATGAGGATTAGCGTATTAGACTGTTAGGATGTGAGAGGGCTAGATCTGTTAGGATAGGGTGTAGTGTTAGCAGGTGAGAACTTGTCGAGTCTAGTGTTTATGTGGTGTATGTTGTGTTTTGCTTACTCATGCGTTTTTGGGCTTGACAT
>ONZK01004148.1:2548-18201 GCA_900322385.1 Pharnaceum exiguum
ATGATATTTAGAAAATAAAACTTTTCCATAAAAAATCAAAAAAAAACGAAATATGACTGCACTCCATATACCATACAATAAAATTTTTTTTTGAAATATTTTTGGTATCTTTAAAAATTTAAAAACAAGAAACCATGCAAAAACATTATCAATTGAAAGTAATATTTCTAATAAATATCCAGTAAAAAACAATATAATATTTTTATTAGCAATCAATATACCTTCATTTTTATAACTTAAATACCAAAAAATTACAGAAAAAAATAAAGATAAAAAAAACCAATGAAAATGATAAAAATAAAAATTTTTTAAAAATTTTTCTTTTATTTTTTTTTTATTATAGATGTAATTATCTATTATAAATATTATTAAAATGAAGAAAAAAAAAATACTCCAAAGAAATATCGTAGAAGGAATATAAATCACTAATATCAGTCCTATTTTATTGAAAAAAACATTTTGTAATATTAAAATAATTCAGATAGTTTCACTAAACTAATCAAAGGATTTGGATACAAACCTAAGAGTAATAATATTATCCCCGAAATCAATATAACTATTCCAGAAGGAGTATAAAACCAATAATTTAATATTTTAAAATCTTTTTTTGATAACGATAATGGAGTTAAATATAAATTAACAATAATTCTTAAGTAACAAAAAAAACCTAATAATGTTGCTATGAAAAATACAAAAGCTAAAATCCATAAATGTTCTTGTATAATAATAGACAATATATAAAATTTTCCAATAAATCCTAAAGTCATTGGAATTCCTGCTAAGGAAAGCAAAACAAGAGTTAGTAGAATTGCCAAAAAAGGCTGTGACCAAAATAATCCCTGATATGAAGATATTAAATTTTTGTTATTGATTTTAGATGAATTAGAAATTAAATTCATAATACCAAAAAATGCTATATTACTAAATAAATAACCAAATAAATATATAGTACTCGCTTCTAAAGAAAATACGTAGTTACTCTTTGACACAAGTAATACTACAAAAAGATACCCTATTTGTGATATAGATGAATATCCAAAAAACCTTTTTAAATTTTTTTGGAAAAGAGCCATTAAATTACCAAACAACATAGAAATAACAGTAACTAAAGATATTATAAAATATAGTGTTCGATCATTCCCAATAGTAATATTTGATAATAAATTTAATAATAAACTAAAAGTGGCAATTTTCCCAACAGTAGAAAAAAAAGATAATACTAATGAAGAAGATCCTTCATAAACATCAGGAATCCATAAATGAAATGGTACTACTGACAATTTTAAAAATATAGAAAAAAGTATCATACTCAAACCAAATAATAGAACTATTTTTTCGTTTAAAGATACGACATTGAAAATTTCATGTATAGATACAAAACTTAAATTACCACAAATAGAATAAATCCATGCAATACCAAATAATAAAAAACTAGATGAAACACTCGATAAAATAAGATATTTAAATGAAGCTTCTAAAGATTTTTTTTGATGACTCGAATAACCAATTAGACCGAATATAGGCAAAGACATGAGTTCAATATTAATAAAACATGACGCCATATGATTAGAAACAATCAATGCTATAGCACCTAAAGTAGACATTAATATTAATAAATAAAATTCTTCTTTGTTAAATTCATATTTCACTAAATACGGATACGCAAAAATACAAGTACTAATACTGGAAAAAAGTATCATACTCATATAAACGATAGAATAACCATTAATATGTAATAAAAAACTAATATCTATTGGAAGAAAAATACTTAAAAAGTATAATGAAAATAATGTAGATATAAAACCTAATATACTCAATACAGAAACAAAAAAATGATTTCTATTATAAGAAATTGATAATATGACTGTTGCTAAAGTAAAAAGTATAATTATAAAAGGCAATAGCGTTATTAATTGTTGTAAATTTTTTATCATTACCTATCACAACCTTGTCTTTAAAATAGAATGATTAAATTCTTTCCGAATATTATGTATAGAATTATACGAAGTATCTATAATTTTTTGCGGACTGATACCCAAAAAAATTAACATAAAAATTAATACTATCATCGTCCAGAGTTCTTGTTTTTTTAACATAAATGTTGGAATATTTTTTTTAGATGAACCATAAAAAATCTTTTGTATTATATTTAATGAATAAATAGAAGAAAAAATAATACCTGTTGTAGCTAATATACATATAAATGGAAAAAACTGAAATACACCAGACAGAATTAAAAATTCACCAATAAAATTTCCTGTTCCAGGAACTCCTAAATTTGCAAGAGAAAAAAATAAAGTAAAACCTGGAATCCAATAAATATAAGACCAAAACCCTCCCATTTCACAAATATCTTGAGTTTTAAAACGTTTATATAGTTGACCCGACAAAATACATAAAGCAGCAGTAGAAAGACTATTAGATAACATTTGAATTACTGCTCCTTGCAATGCTATTTCACTATTACTATAAATACCAATTAAAATTAATCCCATATGAGAAATTGAAGCATAGGCAATTAAACGTTTAATATTTGTTTGAGAAAAAGCAAGAAAGGCCCCATAAAACATACTTAAAAGTCCTAAAAACATTGCAATTGGAACAAATTTTTCTGTTGAACAAGGGAAAAGAACTAAATTGTATCGTAAAAGTGCATAAGGAGCAGTTTTTAATAAGATACCTATAATCTCTACTGAACCACAAGAAGGTGATTGAACATGTGCATCTGGCAACCATCCATGAAATGGTACAATAGGCATTTTTATAGCAAATGCTAGAAAAAATCCTAACATTACAATATATTCTATATATTCATTTGCTGATTTAGTAATCAATAAATTATAATCAAAAGTCAATATACTATTAACTTGATAATAATGAAAAACTAATAATAAAATAGATGATAACAATATTAAACCAGAAATTTGTCCATATATAAAAAATTTATTAGCAGCAAAACGGTTATTTTCTTTTTGAGTTTCATCGCTCCATAATATCATTAAAAAATACATAGGAATTAACATTATTTCCCAAAAAAAGAAAAACAAAAAAAGATCACAAGCGATAAAAACACCAATTATTCCAGAAAAAACAAGCATAAAATTAAAGTAAAAAAATCCTTCTTTTATTTTAATTTCATACCATGAACATACAATTGCAATGAGAGATAAAAAAGAAGCAAACAAAATCATGACAATAGATAAACCATCTATAGCAATATTAAATGAAATACCAAATCTTAATATCCAAGGTACAATTAGTTGATAATCCCAATGAGGATAACACTTATTTTGAAAAAAATAATTCCCTTGGAATAGTAATTGAATGGTAACTAATAAAGTTAACATGACTCCTATTAAAGCAATCCAACGAGGAATATTTTTGTTAAATTTATAAGAAAAAAAAGAAATCAAACTGCTCAAAAATGGAATTATAATCAACAAAGAAAGTAACATTACACGTATATTCCTATTATTTGTTATAACTATTTAATCACTGGAATTATTTTTTATAAAAAAATTCATTTAAAATAAACTAATAAAATAAAATTAATATAAAAATTAAATTTATTCCTAATAACATTGAAGCTATATACCATCTTATATAACCATTGCTAGTTTTTAATAAATAAAAATTAAATATCTTTGTTATCTTAATACAAAAATAGATTATTTTATTAAAAGGATCAAAAGATAACATCTTAGATATATACAAATAAATATTTACAAAAAATACATTATAAAAATAATCAAAACCCCAACCTTTTAAAACAAAATCATAAATAGATCTTGCTAATTTAAATTGCAATATTTTATCGGGCCAACATCTATTTTTAATCCAAATATAATAAGAAAGATATATTCCAGAAATAGATAATATACTGCATATAATTTCAAATAAAAATTTTTTATCTATTAATAAATCAGATGAAGGAAATACGTGCAACAATGGTGGAATAATATAAGTGCCAAAAACTGTAGAAAAAAACAAAAGAATCAATAATGGTAAATTATGTTCTAAACCCTGAGTATGAGTCTTTATCTGAACGTAATTTTTTCCATGAAAAATAATAAAAATCATTCTAAACGTATAAATAGATGTTAAAAAAGAACAAAATAAAGCAATTAAAAATAAAATAATATGACCACTCTGTAAAACACTAAACAAAATATTTCCTTTACTATAAAAACCAGCTGTAATCAAAGGAAAAGAAACTAAAGATGCACCACCAACTATAAAGTTAGTATATAAAAAGGGTAGCTTCTTACGTAAACCACCTAGTTTAAATATATTTTTTTGGTTATCACATGATATAATTAATGAGCCTGCAGATAAAAATAATAACGCTTTAAAAATTCCATGTATAATTAAATGCATTATTGCCGCACTCCAGGCTTGGACTCCTAATGCTAAAAACATATACCCTATTTGACTCATAGTTGAGTAAGCTAAAATGCGTTTTATATCAATTTGAACTAAAGCAGAAATACTAGATATTAATATCGTCAATGTACCAATTAAACTTATAAGATATAACACATCTGGAGTTAATAAAAATAAAAAATGTGTTCTTGCTATTAAATATACTCCAGCTGTAACCATGGTAGCAGCATGGATTAACGCTGAAACAGGAGTAGGACCAACCATTGCATCAGATAACCAGTTTTGTAAGGGTATTTGCGCTGATTTTCCTAAGACACCTATTAACAAACACAATGTCATAAAATTTAAATCATAGAAATTTTCTACATTTAAAAAAGTTGATAAAAATTTAATTTCTTGAAAATTAAAAGTACCATAGTCTTTATATATTAAAAATATCCCAATCATTAAAAAAACATCAGAAACCCTGGTTAAAATAAAAGCTTTCATAGCACAATAATTGTTTTTATCTTGTTTATAATAAAAACCTATAAGTAAATAAGAACATACACTAACTCCTTCCCATCCTAAAAACATAAATAAAAAATTATCTGCTAATACTAAAACTGACATGCTTGCTATAAATAAATTGGTATATGCAAAAAAACGAGAAGAACCTTCTTTATTTTTCATATACCAAGAAGAAAAAATATGTATGAGCAAACCTATACCTGTAATGACAAATAACATATTTAAAGACAATTCATCTAAAAAAAAAGAAAAATCAATCTTTAAATCATGAATATATATCCATGAAGATAGCTTTTGAATATAAACTTGATCAGTTTTTTTCATTAGACTAAAAGCATAAAAACAAGTAATACAAAAAGATATGAATATTGACAATATACCTATATTTGAAGATTTTCTTTGTGATATTAAACCTTGTGTAGAAGATAAAAATAAAAATCCAATTAGTGGAAACAAAACTATGAAAAAAATAATATTCATCCATGCATCTCACTTAAAATATCAATATTTAATGTTTTACAACGTCTATACAGTTGAAGTAATAATGCTAAAGCTATGCTTGCTTCTGATGCAGCTAAAGTAATAGCAAATATGTACATTATTTGACCATCTACTTGTTGCCAGTAACTACCGACTACTATTAATGCTAATCCAGCAGCATTCATCATTATTTCTAAACTAATCAATATAAATAATATATTACGTCGTATTATTAAAGATGTTAAACCTAAAATAAATAATATTAATGATAGAAATAAACCGTGAAATAAAGAAATCATTAATCATTATCCTTATAAGTAAGTATTAATTATTATGATTGATTTTAATTTTATTTTTTTTTGCACCAATATGAAATACAACAACTAAAGCAGATAATAAAAGAATTGAAGATAATTCAACTAATAGTACATAAGGACCAAATAAACTAATACCTACCATTTTTGAATCAATTAACAATGCGTCTATTTTTTTTTCTTTGAAAAAAAATATTGAATAAATCATAGATAAAAATAATATTAATGATAAAGAAATACTTCCAATCCAAGTACAAGGACTTAAATATTTTATTTCTGTTATGCTATTTTTATCATTTACATTAAGCATCATAATAACAAAAACAAATAATACTATAATAGCACCAGCATAAATAATAACTTGTAAAGCACCAATAAAAAAAGCACCAAGTATAAAAAAAATACCAGATATTGATAAAATAGAAATTATCAAATATAAAAGAGAATATACTGCGTTTTTTTGTAAAATTGCACAAAAAGTTGAAAAAATTGCTACAAATGAAAATATATAAAAAACAAATTCCATAAAAATCTCCTTATGGTAATAAATCCTTGACATTAATAGGTTTATATTCAATATCTAATTCGCCTATATTTTTACTTTCTGTAGCTACACCAGAAAAATTATAAAAATTATAATCTGGATATTTTCCTGGCCCTGAAATTAATAAATCTTCTTTTTCATAAACTAAGTCTTTTCTTTTAAAATCAGACAATTCAAAATCAGGTGTTAATTGAATTGCGGCTGTAGGACATGCTTCTTCACATAAACCACAAAAAATACAACGAGAAAAATTAATTCTAAAAAATTCTGGATACCAACGTCCTCCAACTTTTTCAGATTTCTGTAAAGAAATACAATCTACAGGACATACTGCTGCACATAAATTACAGGCAACACAGCGTTCTTTTCCATCTAAATTACGCGTCAATATAATACGACCTCGATAACGAGGAGATAGATTGACTTTTTCCTCCGGATACGATTGTGTTTCTGATTTTAAAAAAATATTTGCACCAATCATGAAAATACTTCTTATTTGTGTAAAAAATCCGATAATAATATTTTTTAAGATCATAAATAAAAAAATCTCTTATAAAATTTATAACAATATAAAAAAAGCAGTTACAAGCAAATTTAATAAGGTTAATGGAAAACACACTTTCCATCCAAATGATAACATTTGATCATATCTAGGTCGTGGTAAAGAGGCTCTGATTAAAATAAAAAGAAAAATAAAAAAAAATGTTTTTAAAAACAACCATAAAATACTTGGAATCCAAGGCCCAAACCAACCACCAAAAAAAATTGTGACTATCAATAATGAAATTGTAATAATAGAAATATATTCTCCTATAAAAAACAAACCAAATTTCATACCAGAATATTCAATATGATAACCATCAGCTAATTCTTGTTCAGATTCAGGTTGATCAAAAGGATGTCTATGACAAACTGCTAAACCTGCTATAAAAAAAGTTAAAAACCCAAAAAATTGAGGAATAATATTCCACATATCTTTTTGACTATTAACAATATCGATTATTTTAAAAGATCCTGATTGTGCAACTACACCCATCAAGGATAAACCTAAAAAAACCTCATAACTTAAAGTTTGAACACAGGCACGCATTGCTCCTAATAATGCATACTTATTATTGCTAGACCAACCTGCAAACAATACAGCATAAACAGATAAACTAGCCATCATTAAAAAAAATAAAATTCCTATATTCAAGTCAATGATAACAAAACTAGACGTAAAAGGAATAATAGGTACAACACATAACAAGGAAATAAAAGCAATAACTGGTGATAAAATAAAAATAAACTTTCTACTAAATGAAGGAATCCAATCTTCTTTAAATAAAATTTTAATCATATCAGCACATAACTGTAAACTTCCAAACCAACCGACTCGGTTGGGTCCACATCTATTTTGAAAGAATGCTAATAATTTACGCTCTACCACACTTAGCACAGCACCAAAAAATACTATTAAAAATAAAATTAAAAGAACTTTAAAAAAACAAAAAATTATTTTCAATGTATTTGTTTCTAGAAAAATCATTTAATAAATTCCTGTAAATATTTAATTTTTTCACCAATAAGAGTAATAGGAAATCCTTTTCGACCTATAGGTAAACCGATCTGTTTTTGATTTAAATATTTAGATAATCGTATTTTTAAACGATAATCTTTTTTTAAGCAATGAAATTCAACTATAGAGTCTTTTTTTAAACCTAGGTGAATTCCATCTGATAGACTAATTAGGGCATATTCTAAAGGAATATTTTCTTGTATGAGAGATGAATATTGAGTTAGTTCTTCATTTCCAAAAATATGATAATAAGGAATTATATACCAATATTTTTCCTCTATGAAATTTTGTGGAATTAAATTTGAATAAATATCTACTATTTTTCTATTTTTTTTAAAAATATGTATTCCTGAGTCACCAGATATTAAATTTTTTCCTATTTTCTTTTGAAATTTATTCCATGCTTGAGGTGAATTCCATCCAGGATACCAAGCAAATGGAATATGAGAAAGAGATGGATGAGGTTGATTATATCCTTCCATAGAAAATGAAAACATAGTATTTAAATCTTTAGGTTGAGCAGGTTCATGAATATCTATATTAGCACGTAAAGCTGTTCGACCGCTAGATCGAATCGGAGATCGCGCAATTTTTTGACCATGAATGCGAAAGGAAGATTTTATTTCTTTTATTTTTATTGGTTCTAAAATAGAATATTCCTTAGTATATGAATTTATTACATCATCTAAATTAAACCAAGATATTGCTGTATTTTTAATTTTTGATTGGATGAAATGCAACCATTTCCAACTTTCAACAAGACATTTGTTTTTATCATAAAAACTAGGATCATATACTTGGAAAAAACGTTGTGCTCTTCCTTCAAAATTTATAACTGTACCAGAACTTTCTGTGAAATTAGTGGTAGGTAGCATTAATCCAGATTTTTTATAAGTCTGAGTATACTGGTGATCTAAAGTCATGATTTTTTCTTTATTTTTTAATAAAAAATCACAATCATGTTTAGATATAAACCGATATAAATCATATTCCATGAAAATTATAGCATCTGCTTTTTTTTGTTTAAATTCTTCTAAGGCAGATTCTATAGGCATACCTCCAATTAATTCTACGCCTAAGGTATTTGAAGCAGATGTTAACAAAGTTAAGCCAACATGATGATTAGAAGAATTTATTTTAATAGCTTTAGCTATATTGATAGATGCTTTTATAATTGTACTATTTAAAGAATTTGAACCTGAAATAATCAAAGTTTTTTTAGATGATATTAAACGATTAGCAATTAATAATACTTTTTCTTTCAAAACATCATTTAAGTTTAAAACTTCAGGTAAATTTTTATCTAATTCATGAGAAATAGCACATGCTAAATTAATTTGTTTATGAATAGACGCAAAATAAGACCATTCAGAAACATCATCTAATTTAGTTTCATGTGTATGCATAATATAAAGAGAATTTTTATAATTTTCTGTAAGATGCATAATAGGAGAAGTATTCCAATTGGGAATTCCATGTAAATTGGCAATATTCTCTGCTTTTTTCTTAACTGCTTGACGAACAGCTAAAGCTACACGGGGAGAAGTTTGTGTTAAATCTTCTCCTAAAATCAAAATTACATCATAATCTTCAATTTCTTTTAAAGATGGAATATATATATTATTATTTTTTAAAACCTGTAAAATTAAATTAGTACACATTTGTTCTTTTATAGTCATTCCATTAGAAAAATTTTCTTTTCCTACTAATTTTTGTAATGCAAAATTATTTTCTATACTTGATCTAACAGAACCAACACCAATTACACGCTTATATCGTTGGAAAAAAGCCGCTCCGAATTCTATGGCTTGCATAAAATCTAATGTATTTGAAGTATTATCATTATGAATATACATTGGATTTTTTGGACGAGTATTTAAATTATTGTGTGAATACCCAAAACGGCCAAGATCACAAATCAAATAATGATTTATATTTTCATGATATCTATTTTCTATCCGACGTATTTCACCATAACGTTCTCCAATACTAATATTACAACCAACACTACAATTATTACATATTCCTGGAGCATATTGCATGTCCCATTTACGATTATATCTTTTTGAATGATATTTATCAGTAAATACACCAGTAGGACATATTTCTATTAAATTACCTGAATGTTCACTTTCTAATACACCATCTTCTACACGACCAAAATAAATATTATTATTAGATCCATACACTCCAAAATCATTTCCATCAGAATAGTCATTATAATATCGAACACAACGATAACATGAAATACAACGATTCATTTCATGCTTAATAAAAGATCCTAAATATTGATTTTTATGTGTTCGTTTTTTAAATCTATAACGACGCATAGTATGCTTGATCATCACAGTCATATCTTGTAAATGGCAATGACCTCCTTCTTCACATACTGGACAATCATGTGGATGATTGATTAATAATAATTCTATAATGGCACTACGAAAACGTTCTGATGTAGTATTATTAACAGAAAATATAGCTCCATCTACAATAGGAGTCATACAAGACATAATCAATCGACCTTTATGATCTTCGAAACTATTATGCTGAGTGACTGCGCATTGACGACATGCTCCTACGCTTCCTAATAAAGGATGCCAGCAAAAATAAGGAATATTAATACCCAATGATAAGCAAGTTTCTAGCAAATTGCCTGATTCATTAACATCATACATTTTTCCATCGACATAAATAATAGCCATAATAGAATCATTCCAAAACTTTTATTTTAAATAAATGCATATAAAAAAATTGAAATATTTCAACTAAATATAGTTAGATTGAATTCCAATAATTTTTTTGTTTAAATTTATTTCGTTTGTATTAATGCCATCTTCAAACTCATAACGAAAATATTTTATGGCACTTTGCAAAGGTTCTACAGCTCCTGGTGCATGAGCACAAAATGTTTTTCCTGGACTTAAGTCAATACATAATTGTTCTAAAGTTTTTATATCATTTTTTTGCCCTTTCTTTTCTTTTAAACTTTTTAATATTTTTACGATCCATGGTAACCCCTCTCTACATGGAGTACATAAACCACATGATTCACGGGCAAAAAATTTTTCTAAGTTATATACAAGAGATACCATATTCGTTTGATTATCAACAGCCATAGCAAGAGCAGTACCTAATCGACTACCTGCTTCCTGAATATGAGAAAAATCCATTGGTATATCTAAATGGCTTTCAGTAAGAAAATCTGTACCTGCACCACCAGGTTGCCAAGCTTTTAAAGATAATCCAGATTGCATACCACCAGCATAATCTTCTAATATTTCACGTGCAGTCGTACCAAAAGGCAACTCCCAAACACCAGGATTATTTACTTTTCCTGAAAATCCCATTAATTTAGTACCAGAATCAGAACTTTTAGATAAATTTTTATACCAATTCACCCCATTTAAAATAATACATGGAATATTAGATAATGTTTCAACATTGTTGACACATGTTGGTTTTCCCCATAAACCAAACACTGCTGGAAATGGCGGTTTGGATCTAGGATTAGCGCGACGACCTTCTAAAGAATTAAGTAAGGCTGTTTCTTCTCCACAAATGTATCTACCAGCTCCAGTATGCAAAATTAATTCAAAATCAAAACCACTATCTAAAATATTACGACCTATATAACCAAAATCTATAGCTTCTTGAATTGAATGTATTAAAATATGTTCAGCTTGAATATATTCCCCTCTTAAAAAAATATAACCACGAGAAACATCTAAAGCGTACGCTGCTAGTATCATACCTTCAATTAATTGATGGGGGATTTGTTCTAGTAATAGTCTATCTTTATATGTACCTGGTTCCATTTCATCTGCATTACATATTAAATATCGATTATCTTTAGAAGTTTTTTTTGGAGACATTAAACTCCATTTTAAACCAGTAGAAAATCCTGCTCCTCCTCTTCCTTTTAAACCTGATTCTTTTATTTTTTTTATAACTTCTTGTGGAGATATCTTTTTCAATACTTTTTTTAAAGCTGCATAACCATTTTTCTGACGGTATTCTTTAATAGATATAGTTTTTTGATCATCCCTTAACCGCCAAGTTAAGGGATGTGTTTCTTCAAGCCGTACAATGCTCTTCATTTATATAATTCCAGTAAATTTGGTATAGATTCTGAAGTTAAAAAAGAATATGTATCTTCATTAATCATAATGGTAGGACCTTTATCACAATTACCTAAACAACAAACTGGTAATAAAGTAAACTTATTATCTTGTGTAGTTTCGCCTATTTTTATCTTTAAATAATTTTCTAAAGTCATTTTTATTGCTTTATAACCTGTTAAAAAACAAACAACACTATCACAATATCTAATAATGTTACGTCCTACAGGCTGACGAAAAATTTGACTATAAAAGGTAGCTACTCCTTCAACTTCACTGGGATTAATTTTAAGTATAGTAGCAATAGCATAAATGGCTTGATCAGAAATCCATCCTCGTTTTTTTTGAACAATCTTTAATGCCTCTATAGAAATAGCTCTATAATTTTCATAATATTTTTTTTGATTTTCTATTTCACTGATTTCTTCTTTAGTCAATGTAAATTTTATAGAAATTTCGCGAAATTTATTTTTTTTTTATGCATAATTATCTATCCACGTCAGACATGACAAAATCTATACTTCCTAAGTATACGATTAAATCTGATATCAAACTTCCACGAATTACTGAAGGTATTTGTTGTAAATGTGGAAAACTAGGTGTTCGTATTCTAGTACGATAACTCATCGTACCACCATCACTAATTAAGTAATAACTATTAATTCCTTTTGTAGCTTCAATCATTTGGAAACTTTCATTTTCTGGTATGACTGGACCCCAAGATACTTGCAAAAAATGAGAAATCATAGTATCTATATTCTGTAAAACAGACTCTTTGTCTGGAGGCGTACTCAAAGGATGATCAGATTTAAAAGGACCTTCTGGCATATTGTGTAAACATTGTTTTAAAATAATAAGACTTTGATAAATTTCTTCAACTTTAATCATCACTCTTGAATAGCAATCACTAATTCCTCCTCCTACTGGTATATCAAAAGTATAATTTTCATATCCGGAATATGGCCTCCATTTCCTTACATCAAAATCTATTCCTGTAGCACGTAAACCTGCTCCTGTAACACCCCAGTGTAAGGCTTCTTTTTTATTATATTTGGCAATTCCTTTTGATCTATTAATTAAAATGCTATTTTTTAAAGCAGTTGTCACATAATACTTTAGTCTTTTTGGCATCCAAATTAAAAATTCTTTTAATAAAACATCCCATCCTTTTGGTAAATCATTAGCTACTCCACCAATACGAAACCAAGCAGGATGCATACGAGCACCTGTAATCGCTTCGATTAAATCATATATTTTTTGACGATCAGTAAAAGCCAAAAAAACAGGTGTCATACAACCGACGTCTTGAATAAAAGTAGAAATATACAATAAATGACTGTTTATTCGAAATAACTCTGACATCATTACACGAATAACTTCGGCTTTTTTGGGTACTGAAATATTAGCTAATTTTTCTACTGATAAAACATAAGGCATCTCGTTTACACAACCACCTAGATATTCAATACGATCAGTATATGGTATATAACTATGCCATGACTGACGTTCTGCCATCTTTTCAGCTCCGCGATGATGATATCCAATATCTGGCACGCAATCTATAATATTTTCACCATCTAGTTGTAAAACAATTCTAAAAGCACCATGAGCGGACGGGTGATTTGGTCCTAAATTCAAAAACATAAATTCTACATCATCATTTTTACGTTGCATACCCCATAATTCAGGTTTAAATTTTAAACCTTCCATTTCAGCATCTTCTTTTTGCTGATTAAAATAGAAAGATTCATATTCAGTAGCTCTTGCAGAATAATTTTTTCTTAATGGATGTCCTTTCCATCTACTTGGCATTATAATACGAGTTAAGTTAGGATGTTTTTCAAAAAAAATACCGAACATATCCCAAGTTTCACGTTCATACCAATTAGCATTAGAAAATAAACTGGTAAAGGTAGGTATACTTAAATCGTCTTCCAACAAGGGTACTTTTAGCATAATATCAGAATTACGTTCAATAGATATTAAATGGTAAAATACTGAAAAATCAGCTTTTGGTAAATATTGACGATGTAATCGAAATCGTTCATCTACACCATGTAAATCATAAAGCATAATATATGGCTGAGATAAATTACATAAAAATTTGCCTACTTCTATTAAAAATATTTTATTTATCCATACAATAGGAAAACCTGTTAAAGTTTTTTGATAAAAAAAAGCATCTGTACCAAAAACATGAAATAAATTTTTTATCACTGCATTCTTTGAGTACTCTTTAGAATTGTTCTGTAAAAAAAATTGATTTTCTTTTTGAATTGAATCTGTCATAAATTTCTCATTCTACTTAATTTAAAAAAATATGATTATATTAATAATATCATTATCTAAAAAAAACATCAGTAGTCTTAAAGAAATTTAGATTTCTTATTTTAAGTATATTATTTCATATTTTCTTAAACTGAAAGATTAATAACATTAATTCTTTTATTTCTTTTCTTAATCCTTTCAGATTTCATTTTTTTATGATACACACCTTGTTCTCCAATTATCCAGGATAACGGTCTTCTTTCTTCTTTTATTAATTTTTGCAATAACATTAATCCTTGTATATATGACTCCGGACGAGGCGGGCAACCAGGAATATAAATATCTACTGGTAGAAATTTATCTACTCCTTGTACAACAGAATAGATATCGTACATTCCTCCAGAATTAGCACAAGCACCCATAGAGATAACCCATTTGGGCTCTAACATTTGGTCATATAATCGTTGAATAACAGGAGCCATTTTTATGAATGGTGTACCAGCAATTACCATGACATCTGCTTGTCTAGGAGAAGCTCGCAATACTTCAGAACCAAAACGTGCAACATCATGTACAGAAGTAAAAGCAGATACCATTTCAACATAGCAACAAGATAATCCAAAATTATAAGGCCAAAGAGAGTTTCTTCTTCCCCAATTAACTAATTTATGCATCAACTGAGTTATTTTCCCCATAAAAATATTTTTTTTTAAATATTCTTGTACAGGATCTGTAACCGATTCAATAATTTGTTTCGGATACTTTTGATTGTTTTTCTCAGTATCTACTCTTGTTAAAGTATAATTCATTTTATATCCTATTAATTTAAATTACATGATATATTTAGAATTCTTAAATATTATTTTAAAGATTTCAAGATGCCCATTTTAAAGCTTTAATACGAATTAAATAAAATAAAGATAATAAAAGAGAAATACTAAACATAGCAGCTTCACTAAATCCAATCCATCCAGATTCACGTATGCTAATAGACCATGCATACAAGTAAAGCGCTTCCACATCAAAAACTACGAAAAACATTGCAATTAAATAAAATTTTACTGAAAAGTAAAGATGAGTATTTCCAATTGATACAATTCCTGATTCAAAAGGTGTATTCTTATGTCTAGATGCAGATTTTCCACCTAGAATTGAACTCAAAAAAAGCATAAAAAAACAAAGTCCTAAAGAAAACAATATAAAAATAAAAAAAGATAAACATTGAATTGTTGCATTTATATTGTTTAACATATATTGTCCTTAAAATTAAAATATAATTTATTTTTATAAAATATGTTAATTGTTTTACGTATATAAATCATATGATACAAAAATAAAATTTGCTATAATAAAATATTTTAATAAATATACACTTTTTATATAATATATAATTTCATGTTATTGTTAATAAAAAAATTATTATTTATATTCACCTTTAGTCGCACTTTATTTTTTTTTACTCTCAACCCTTGATGACC
>ONZK01004148.1:64626-81084 GCA_900322385.1 Pharnaceum exiguum
TAACTTTTCTATCATTTAGTAATCTTTTTTTTCTATTTATAAAACGCAGAAAAGATAATTTTTTAAGATTTTTTTCTAATTCGATATTTTTTATAATTTTTTTTTCTTTTGTAAAATACTCCACTAAAGGAATATGACTTGGACAAACTTTTTCGCATACTTTACATTCTATACAATCTAATATATGATGTTTTCTTGTTTTTTCATGCTGACTATTTTTACTATAAAAATAAAGCTGTTGAGGCAGTAAATTTACTGGACATGCCTGTGAACAATATCCACATCTAATACAATTATACTCAATGTTTTTTTTACCTGTGTGTTCAAATTGAATGGAAATACAATTAGTATTTTTTAATATAGAATAATTTAGATCATAAATTATTTGACCCATAAATGGACCTCCGAAATACACATTAGCGTTTAAATACATCTTATGCTTCTGATCTAGGAGAAAATTTTTTATTGGAGTACCAATTCTTATCCAAAAATTTCTAGACAAAAAATGTTGATCAGATAAAAAAGTAATAATACGTTCGGTTAATGGTTCTCCATCAATAACGGCTCTTTTTATGGCATATATTGTCGCAACATTAAAAATAAGATATCCTATATCTATAGAATGTTTATCATAAGGAATTTCTTTACCCGTTAAAGATTTGATTAATACTTTACTACTCCCTCCAGGATATTTATTTTTTATAATACAAATTTTAAACAATGATTTTTTTTTGATCAGTCTACAAATTCTTGAAATTGCTTCAATTTTATCCTCTTGGATAGCAATTAAGACTGTTTTGATATTAGAGATCCAAGTTATAATCTTACATCCTTTTAAAATTTCATCTATATAATTATTTATTAAACAATCATCTGATGTAACATATGGTTCACTCTCCACCGCATTGACAATTAAAGTATGTACTTTATTGATACTTAACATTAATTTTTTTGCAGATGAGAATTCTCCTCCTCCAAGACCAACAACACCAGATTTATGAACTATTTCAATTAATTCTTTAGAACTATATTTTTTATAATCTTTAATAGGTTTTAATCTGATCCACTGATCTAGATAATCAGTTAAAATTACAATTTTTATATTTTTTTTACATGGATCTAAAGGATTTGGATAAAGAGAAATATCTTCTATGCGACCTGAAGTAGGTGCATGCACAGGAGTAGTAAAAAGATCATCGAAAATTAAAGGCTGTCCGCGCAGTACTTTTTGATTAATTTTGACACACAATTTTTTCTTATAAATATTACTATCAATAAAAATTAAAAATTTATCAGATAATGGTAAAGTTTTTAATAAATAGTGACTAGACTTATTTTTTTTAGATACACATTTTAAACCACCTTTAAAATTATATTTTTTTTTATATTTAAAAAATTCATAATTATATTATTCCATAATTTTATAAAAAAAAATTTCTTCACAAATTTTTTCCATTTCATTGCAATTATATTATTCATAGATCTCTCTTTCTTATTTTAATACAATTAGTAGGACAGTGTAATAAACAAATATTACACCCGGTACAATACTTTTGTAAAACTGTATGCATAAAATTAGGAGAACCAATTATTGCATCTACTGGACAAAAAATAGCACATTTTGAACATCCGACACAGTTTTTCTCATCAATCCATACAGTAGTATGAAATATTTTTTTATGCTCAATAATTACGTTATCTACAGGTATTTCTATATTTAATACTTCAGAAATTTTCGAAATTAGATCAGTTCCACCTGGAATGCATTTATTAATTTTTTCAGAATTAAAAACTATTGCTTCGGCATAAGGATAACATCCAGAATATCCACATTGTGCACATTGACTTTGTGGTAATAATTCATTAATAATTTCTACATGAGGATCTTTTTTTAATTGAAATTTATAAGTAGTATAACCTAATAGAATTCCTAAAAAAAAAGATAATATACTAAAAATAACAATTGCAAACATAATTAAAATTTTGCTAAACCTTTAAATCCCATAAAAGCAATAGACATAATGCTAGTAGTGATTAAAATAATAGGTGCACCTTGAAAAGATAGAGGAATATCAGATGATACTATACGTTCACGAATACAAGAAAAAATAATCATTACTAAAGTAAATCCAAATGATGCACTTATACCGTACAATACAGAATCAATAAAAGTATAATTTAAATATAAACTAAATAATGGTATAGCTAAAACTGTACAATTAGTAGTAATTAAAGGAAGAAAAATTCCAAGTAGACGATATAAAATAGGGCTGGTACTACGAAATACTATTTCTAAAAACTGAACACTGACTGAAATGATTAACATATAAGCTATAATTCTTAAATAAACTAAATCAAGAGGTAATAAAATAAAAAAATTGACAAGCCATAGTAATGCTGTTGATAAAAAAACCACAAAAGTAGTGGCAAAGCTTATTCCAATAGCTGTTTCTATTTTACTTGATGCTCCTAAAAAAGGACATAAACCAAGGAACTTTACTAAAATAAAATTTTCAATTAATATATTAGAAATAAAAAATAAAAAATAGTGTTTCATTTACAATTCCTAGAATAAAATATATTAATTTTTATAAATTTATAAAAACTGTTTAATATTTTTATTTATTAAACGCTCAGTCGTATCTACAATCGTTTGCGTATAAAAATCAATTTCTATATTCATGAAACTACCACTTTTTTTATATCTTATTGTAGTAGATGATAATGTCTGCGGTATAATATTTACACAAAATTCGTTCTTAATAATATCTGAAACAGTTAAACTAATTCCATCAATGCATATAAATCCTTTATAAAAAATATATTTCATTAATTCTAAATTTTTCACTTTAAACCATAAAACATAATTATTATCAGCTTTTAATATTTTAGAAATTTCAATGACATCTATAATATGACCAGATATTATGTGTCCGCCAATTTCATCTCCATATTTTACTGATCTTTCAATATTAATATAATCACCAATCTTTAATATTCCTAAATTAGTTCTTTTTAAAGTTTCTGAGACTGCATCAGATACTATTAAATCATCATTAATAAATTTTACGGTTAAACAACATCCATTATGTGCTACTGAAGCCCCAATTTGTAAATCTTTCAATAAAATAGATGGGAGTCTAACTATATAAATATTATTTTTTTTTTTCTTTTCTATAGAGACTATAGTACCAATTCCATTTACAATACCTGTAAACATAATATTTCCTTTAAATAATATTATTATTGCATTAAATACAATGAAATATCGAAACTATTTTATTTTTTTAATAAAACTATTTGTATACTATATCAATTATAATATATAATTTAAATTATAAAAATACACATCTTAATAATCTTTTTTAATTTTTTACGTTCGTAGCTCAATTGGTTAGAGCGCTACCATGACATGGTAGAAGTTAGTGGTTCAAGTCCACTCGAACGTATAAAAAATTAAAAAATAATTGTTTAAAGGCAATTTTTATTTGATCGAAAAAATTATTAATCAATATAAAAAAAAAATGTTTTTAATAGCTTATAGTGGTGGATTAGATTCCACAGTACTACTTTATCAATTACTCAAAATTAAAAAAAAAATACCTTTTTTTAAAATACGCGCTATTCATATTAATCATAATCTTACGGTTCTTGCAAAACAATGGATGCAACATTGCAAAAAAACTTGTAAAAAAAATCAAATATCATTAATTATTGAAAATATTAATTTAGACAAAAATAACAAAAATTTAGAAGAAACATTAAGAATAAAGCGGTATAATATTCTCTATAATCATTTACTTCCTGATGAAATACTTCTTACGGGTCATCATATGAATGATCAATGTGAAACATTTTTTTTATCTCTAAAAAGAGGTAGTGGTCCGACCGGTCTATCCAGTATGTCTTTTGAAACTTCATTTGGTGATAAAAAAATAGTTCGACCATTTCTCAATATAACAAAAAAAAAATTAGAATTATGGGCTTATAGTAATAATTTAAATTGGATTGAAGACTTTAGCAATTTAAATGTGAATTATGATCGTAATTTTATAAGACATGAAATCATTCCTAAATTAGAAAAAAAATGGCCTTTTTTTTTAAAAAATTGCTTGCGTACTGTCAATATTTGCCGAGAAGAAACTATTCTTCTTAGAAATTTTCTTAATGAAAAAATTCGTCCTTTTATACAATTTGATAATTCTTTAAATATTAGTACTTTTAAAAAATTAAAAAAAGAACTAGCTACAGCCTTGATCAGACATTGGATTTTATTAAAAAAAATAAAAATGCCATCGTATCAGAATATTCAATGTATTTATAATCAAATGATTTTTAGTAAAAAAGATGCAAGTCCAAAAATAGTTTTAAAAAAAAATGAAATCAGGCGCTATAGACAAGCACTTTATTTAATTAATACGTCACCAAGTTTAAAAAAAAAAATATTCTTTTGGCATAATATTAATGCTAACTTTATTCTCCCTAATAATCTGGGAAATTTAATACAGAATGATAATGGAATTTCTCTTCCTGCACCTAAAGATAACGAGTTAATTAATATTCGTTTCCAATACGAAGGTAAAATATTAATATTAGGAAGAAATAAAAAACGAAAAATAAAAAAAATTTGGCAAGAAAAAAACATTCCTCCTTGGGTGCGCAATCAAATTCCACTTTTATTTTATAATAATGTTTTTGTTAGTGCTTTAGGTGTCTTCGTTGTGAATATTAAAAATCCAAATAAAAAAACTTGGAATATAGCATGGCAAAATAACTTAACATCTAATAATAAAAATTTATTTTCATTTTATTAAAAAAATATATTTTATCTATATAAATTTACTAATTGAGAAATTTTTTCAAAACTAATTCGTTCATATAATAGTGTAAACTTATTTATTTTATGAGACAATAGCGGTTTTTTAATACTATCCCAAAACAAATTAGAAATTAAAAAAAATTCAGTTTTAGCTGCTAAATCGGGTAAAATAGGTTTTAAAAAAATCATAACTATTCTAAAAAAATTAATTCCCATAGTACAAATTTCTTGTAATCTAATCATATTTTCTTTTTTTATTTCAATTTTCCATGGTTTTTTTTCATTAATATATTGATTGGCTAAATCTATTAATTTCATAGATTCTCTTACAACAGAACTAAATTCACGTCTTTCGAAAAAATCTTCAATTTTTCGACTAACATGAATAAAATATTGATATAATTTCATATCACTTAATTCTTTTGATAAATATCCATTAAAGTATTTATCAATAAAAAAAGCATTTCTTGATGCTAAATTTGCTAGTTTATTTACAATATCACTATTTATTTTCCGAATAAAATTCTCTAAATTCATTTCAATATCATTAATATTATTAGATAACTTACTGGCATAATAATAACGTAAACTGTCTGAATCAAAATACTTAAGCCAATCACTGGCTTTAATCAAAATTCCACGTGATTTTGATAATTTTAATCCATTCATTGTTAGATAACCATGGACAAATATACCATTAGGTTTTCTTAAAGAAACAGCTTCTAATATTGCAGGCCAAAATAAAGTATGAAAATAAATAATATCTTTACCAATAAAATGGTATAATTCATAATTAGATTTTTGATTCCACAATGCATTAAAACTTAACTCTTTATTTTTAAAACAAAGATTTTTAAAAGCGCTTATATAACCAATAGGAGCATCTAACCATACGTAAAAATACTTATCAGGAAATTTTGGTATTTTAAAACCAAAATACGGTGCATCTCGAGAAATACCCCATGATTTTAAACCTATTTTAAACCATTCTTCTGTTTTTTTAATAACAGAACTGTCTAATACACCAGAATATATCCATTTTTTTAAAAAGTCATTGAAAAAAGGTAAATCAAAATATAAATGTTTTGTATCTTTTAAAATAGGTTTTGTACCTGATATAACAGATATTGGATTAATTAAATCTATAGGCTCATAAGTTGCACTGCATATTTCGCAGTTATCACCGTATTGATCAATTGATTTACAAATTGGACATATACCTTTTATAAACCTATCAGGTAGAAAAATTTTTTTTATATCATCATAAAATTGAGAAATAATTTTTTGTTGAATTAAACCTTTTTTATTACAAGATAAAAATATTTTTCTTAATAAACATAAATTTTCTATACTATGTGTAGAATGATAATTATCATAAGAAATTTTAAAATTAATAAAATCTTGTTGATGTTCTTTTTTAATATTTTTAATTAATTGCTTAGAAGATATCCCTAAATTTTCAGATTTTAACATGATAGCAGTGCCGTGTGCATCATCAGCAGAAACAAACCAAACTTCATGACCGCGCATTCTTTGATAACGTACCCAAATATCTGCTTGAATATGTTCGAGCATATGACCTATATGAATAGAACCATTAGCATAAGGTAAAGCACAAGTAACTAAAATTTTTCTAAATATACTAGACATAATATTATTATTCTTTAAATAAAGAACATCATATACAAAATAAAATCAATCGTAAACTATTCCTTTTTTTTATAAAAAATTTTATTCTTCATTAATACGACTAGGTACGACACCATTTTGACTTTTATATTTAGCTTCATAACGAGAATAATAAGGACGTAAAACTGATTGAGAAAGAAGTTCAAAACTCAGTGCTGCAATTCTCATTTTAGGACGTAGTACTAAAGTTATTTTCCCAGCATTAAATATTTCTAAAACAATATTACCTTTCCATCCTGGGTCAATACGATGTGCAGTAGCATGAATCATTAAACCTAACCGAGCTAAAGAAGATCGACCATCTAACCAACCTACTAAATTATTTGGAATTGTAATATTTTCAAAAGTAGAAGATAATACTAAAGAACCTGGTTGTAAAAATAATGGTTTTTCTTTAGAAAACAGTATTTCATTACTCATGACTTCAGACAATGCTAAAGACGTATTTTTTTTTGAATCACTTAAATCAATATACGATCTAATATGATCATAAAAAAAACGAAATTTATTACTAAGATGTATATCGACAGTAATTCCATTAATTAATTCTTTTTTAGGATAGGGTTTAATAATTAATTTTTTTCTTTTTAACCATTCTTCAATATCTTTATCACATAAACGCATTTTTATTCCTGTTATATAATAGATATGTTTTTTAAAATTATAATTCATAAAAAATATATTACATGTAGCTTGCAATAGCAGAGATATTTTTTAAAATCGTCTGCTATTTTAATTTTTAATAATTAAACAATATCCATAGATATAATAAAAATAACATTGATATATCAATGAGTTCAATATTATGAAGATAAATATTATTTTTTTAAAGACCAATTGGTATGAAAATAACCATCTTTATCAATTCTTTGATAAGTATGTGAACCAAAACAATCTCTTTGAGCTTGAATAAGATTAGCTGGTAAGTTTGATGTCCGATAGCTATCATAATACGATATAGCTGCAGAAAAAGTAGGAACGGCAATACCATACTTAAGCGCATAAATAACAATTTTACGCAACGATGCTTCATATTTATTAGCTATTTTTGAAAAATACGGTGTTAATAATAAATTAATTATATTTTTATTATTAGAATATTCTTCTGTAATTTTCTGTAAAAAATGCGCTCTTATAATGCAACCAGATCTAAAAATTTTAGCAATTTCACCATATTCTAAATTCCAAGAATATTTTTCTGAAGCTTTTTTTAATTGAGAAAAACCTTGTGCATAAGAAATTATTTTTCCTAAATATAAAGCTCGTCTGATTTCTTCAATAAAATTAGTTTTATCTTTAATTAATACTTTTATATTAGGTCCTTTTAATATTTTTGATGCAACGATACGTTGTTTTTTAAGAGAAGACAAATAACGTGAAAAAACCGATTCAGTTATTAATGAAAGAGGTTCACGCAGTTCTAAAGCATTTTGGCTGATCCATTTACCTGTACCTTTATCTTCTGCAACATCTAAAATAAAATCTATTAAATATTTGTTATTGCTATCTTTTTTAATAAAAATATCTTTTGTTATATCAATTAAATAACTATTTAATTCGCCTTTGTTCCATTCAGAAAAAGTAGCTGCTAATTCTTCATTATTCATATGCAATAAATATTTCAATAAAAAATACGATTCTGAAATTAATTGCATATCACCATATTCAATACCATTGTGTACCATTTTTACATAATGACCTGCTCCATTGGGACCAATATAACTCACACATGGTTCACCTTCAAATTTTGCTGATATTTTTTGTAACATTGAAAAAACAAGTTTATATGCTTCTTTTTGACCTCCTGGCATAATTGATGGACCATGTAATGCTCCTAATTCACCTCCAGATACTCCCATTCCAATAAAATTAATTCCATGTTGAGATAATTCATCATTTCGCCGAATAGTATCTTTATAAAAAGTATTCCCCGCATCAATTAATATATCTTCTTTTTCTAAATAAGGTAGAATTGCTTGAATGGTATCATCGGTTGCTTTGCCTGACTTTACCATTAATAAAATACATCTAGGTTTTATTAATGAATGAACAAAATCTTTGATAGAAAAGTATGGAAAAATACTTTTTCCTTTATTTTGATTGATTACATCTTCTGTGATCGAGCACGTTCTATTAAATATAGATACAGTATAATTTTTGCTTTCAATATTTAATGCTAAATTTCGTCCCATTACTGCCATTCCCACAACACCAATTTGTTGTTTTGACATTTTTTTCTCCTACTAAAATATGCTAAAAACATGTTGAATAAATATATTTCTAAATTAAAAATATTTGATTTAGTCTTTTACACAATAAATGATATTATAACTATTTTCAATTTTTCATTTAGTAAAAATAAAATTTAAAAATAGTATTGCTATCAATTTAAAATATAGA
The DNA here is from genome assembly GCA_900322385.1 of Pharnaceum exiguum. NCBI lineage: Eukaryota > Viridiplantae > Streptophyta > Magnoliopsida > Caryophyllales > Molluginaceae > Pharnaceum > Pharnaceum exiguum. The sequence goes on from ONZK01004148.1 coordinate 73,535, forward strand.
TAAATTTTTATATTATATTTGTTTTTGATATGTAAATAAAAAAATTTATTTCTATATTGATCTAATAAATTTTTTTAAATAGTGGAGATTATCACATATAAGATATATATGTTGAATGTTATTGAAATTTTTTTTGAAATTGAAATGCTATAAATTTATTTTTTGAGTCACTTGAATTTTATTTGATCAAACAACTATTTAATTTATTTAGAAATCATACATAATTCTTTTATTCTTCTTTTTTTTAAATTATCAAGAACTATATTTAAATTTAAATTTTGATCATGTAATAAAACAATTAAATGATAAAGTAAATCTGAAGATTCATTAATTAATTCATTTGAATCTTTTTTCATCGCTGCTAGAATTGTTTCTATAGCTTCTTCACCTACTTTTTGTGCTATCCGACTAGTTCCTGATTTATATAATTCAGATGTATAAGAATTATTTTCATATGTTTTTTTTCTTTTCTCTACAATATTTTCTAGTTCAATCAGAAAATTTATATTAAATTTTTTGGAAAGAAAACAACTTGTATTGCCTAAATGACATGTTTTTCCTACAGGCTCTGATAGAATCAATAATGTATCATAATCACAATCTGCAGTAATTTCGATTACTTTTAAATAATTCCCTGATTCTTCTCCTTTAGTCCATAAACGTTTTTTAGTACGAGAGTAAAATGTTACTAAACCATTTTTTTGAGTTTTTAATAAAGCGTCTTTATTCATATATCCATGCATGAGAATTTCATGCGAAAAATTATGTTGTATTATTACTGGTATCATACCATTGGTTTTTAACCAATTTAGATTTGATAAATCTTTTGATGTTAACATATTCTGATCTCCATGCCCTTTTGAATTAAAAAATTTTTTAATTTTTTTATATTTACTATATTTTTATGAAAAACAGAAGCAGCTAAGACACCATCTACATTAGATTGATGTAATGCCTCATAAAAATGCTCTATTTTTCCAGCGCCTCCTGATGCAATTAAGGGTACTTGACAAACCGTTCTTATTTCATTTAGTTGCAAAATATCATAACCTTCTTGTAATCCATCTTTATTCATCATATTCAAAACAATTTCGCCTGCACCTTTTTCTTGCACTTTTTTAACCCAATCTACTGTTTTCCAGGAAGTTTGATAGGTTTTATTAACATCTCCTGTATATTGGTGTACCATATAACATTTTTTTTCTTTATCAAACCAAGAATCAATACCAACGACCATACATTGTACGCCAAAACGTTCTGCAATTTTAGTGATTAAATCAGGGTCTATTAAAGCGGAAGAATTGACTGATATTTTATCTGCACCACTAGATAAAATATTTTTTGCATCTTCTATACTTTTAATTCCCCCAGCAACACAAAATGGAATGTTTATTACTTCAGCAATATTTTCTATCCAACTTCGATCTACTAATTTATTTTTTGTTGCAGCAGTAATATCATAAAATACTAATTCATCTATTCCATCCTGTGCATAACGTTGAGCTAATGGTATGATATTACCTATAATTTGATGATTTTGAAATTGTATTCCTTTCACTACTACACCATTACTAACATCTAAGCATGCTATGATTCGTTTTGCCAACATTTTAATGCCTCTTCTATTGTAAATTTTTTCTCTAATAAACTACGACCAATAATGACACTTTTGATTCCAGTTTTTCTTAAAGAAAGAATGTCTTCTAACGTTCCGACTCCTCCAGATGCTTGAAATTGTATATGTTTAAAAGAATTTGAAATTTCTCTATATAATTTAATATTAGGACCTAATAATGTGCCATCTTTAGATATATCAGTACATAATACATGTTTTAATCCATCTGGTGAAAAATATTCAACAATTTCTTCTAAAGTAATTTTAGATTTTTTCTGCCACCCATTAATATATATTTCTTTCTTATTATCTTTATTAATATTAATATCTAATGCTAAAACAATTACATCTGAACCGTATATTTTTAACCACTTTTTGACTTCAATTTTATTTTTTATAATAGAAGAACCAATCACTACCTTTTTAACTCCTAAATTCAAAAACATATTAATATCTTTTTCACTTCTTATACCTCCTCCTACTTGAACAGGAATAGTAGTATAAGATAATATCTTTTTAAATAATTTTACTTGTTTTTCTTCACTATTTTTCGCGCCATCTAAATCTACTAAGTGAATGATTTGAACTCCTTGTGTTTTATATTCTTCTAGATGACACTGTAGATTTATATCATATTTTTTTTTATTTGAATAATCACCTTGATACAAACGTACTGCTTCACCATTAATAAAATCAAATGCTGGAATAATCATTATATTACATCTCCAAAAAATTTTTTAATAACTGAGATCCTACATAGCCAGATTTTTCTGGATGAAATTGAACACCAAAAAAATTATTTTTTTGTATCACTGAGCTAAAATTTATACCATAATCTGTCGTAGATATTGTATAATTATTAATAGGTATTATATAACTATGGACAAAATAAAATCTGGAATTATTTAATATATTTTTAAATAAAGGATGCGGTTTATTAAATTTAATTTGATTCCATCCAATATGAGGTAAAGGTAAATTATTAGTTTTTAAACGTAATACAGATGATGGAATTATACCAAGAGTTTTAACTCCCTGACATTCTTCACTAAAACAGCAGAGTAATTGCATTCCTAGACATATTCCTAAAATTGGTTTTTTAAATTCTTTAATAATATTAATTAATTTTTTTTCCGATAAAACCTTCATAACTGCAGAGGCAGTACCCACTCCAGGTAAAAAAATTTTTTTAGAATTTAATAATACAGCAGGTTGAGAAGTAATTATCGAATTATAACCTAATCTTTTAATGGCTACTTTAATTGAAGTTAAATTAGCAGATCCAGTATCTACTATTGCTATATCCATTTATAGAATCCCTTTAGAAGTAGGTAACATATTTCCTTCAATCTTGATAGCTTGACGTAATGCACGTCCAAAAACCTTAAATAAACTTTCAGCACAATGGTGATCATTTTCACCTTCTGAAAATAAATGTAATGTAATTTTCATAGAATAACAAAGAGAATAAAAAAAATGTTCAATCATATCAGTACTAAGATCACCAACCATTTTATGATTAAAATTCGCTTGAAACTTTAAATATGGACGATTCGATATATCTATAATGCATTTAGATTGACTTTCATCCATAGGTAAATAAAAACCAAATCTACACAAACCATTTTTTTTTCCTAATGTTTTTAATAGAGCTTCTCCTAAAACAATACCTGTATCTTCTACTGTATGATGATCATCGATATGCAGATCACCTTTTGCTCGAATATATATAGAAATTCCACTGTGTACTGCTAATTGTTCTAACATATGATCAAAAAATTTTATACCAGTATTAATTTTACTATTACCTTCTAAATCTAACCACACTTGGACATGTATTTCAGTTTCTTTTGTTTTTCTAAAAACTTCTGCATGTCTATTTTTTTTTATAATTTCTTTTTTTATATCTATCCAAGTACATGCATTTTCTTTATATTGAATACCTGTGATTTGAATTTTTTCTGCTAGTTCCATATCTGTATCTCGATCACCAATAACATAACTATGTTTTAGATCTATGTTATGCAACCATGGTTTTATCATTTTGATTTTAGGTTTTCGACATTCGCAATTATCTTCTATAAAATGAGGACAAATTAATATATCCTCAAACTTGATACCTTCTGTACGAAACACATTCAACATGAAAAAATGAGGTATATTAAAAGCCTCCCAAGAGAATTTTTCACTACCTAATCCATCTTGATTTGTAATCATAATTAATTTGTAATTTAATTTGATTAATTCAGATAATGTAGAAATCACATGTTTTTTAAAAACTAATTTACTTATTGAATCTACTTGATGATTAATGATGGGTTCATCTATTAATGTACCATCACGATCAATAAATAATATTTTATGTTTCATTAACGCCTCTTTAAAAATGTAATTTTTCAGAAAAAAATTGAAGTTCTTTAATTAAACGCGAACATTCTATATGTGTTCCTATAGATATTCTGAGACATTTATTTAAATTGAATTTGTCATTTTGATTTCTTAAAATAATACCCTTATCCCACAAAGTATAAAAAACTTTTTCAAACATGAAAAACTGTACTAGTATATAATTAGCACTACTATCGAAAACTTTTTCTACACAAGAAATTTTTTTTAATTGATTAATCAACCAAGTACGGTTAGCATTTATGACTAATACTCGACTCTTCATGGCTGTAATATAATCTTTTTCTAAAGCTTTTATTGCTATATCAGAAACAGGTAAGGGTATAGGATAAGGACTAATTACTTTATTTAAAATATCAATTACATCTTTTTTTGCTAAAGTAAAACCACATCTTATTCCTGCCAAAGCAAAAGCTTTTGAAAGGGTTCTTAAAATAACTAAATTTGGATAATCTTTTAAATAACTTGACATACTTTCTTCAGGAGAAAATTCAATATAAGCTTCATCTATTACAATTAAAGCATGACCTAAAGTCATTTTTAATAAAGACAAAATATCTTTTTTTAAAACAGTATTACCAGTTGGATTATTAGGATTACAGATATATACTAATTTTATTCTATTTAAATTGGATTTAATATTTAATAAATCTAATTGCCAAGTGTTTTTGATGGTCGGAATTTCTTTTATTTCTACTCCAAATATTTGTGCATTCATACGATACATATCATAAGTGGGAGGACAATAGATAATTGCATCTTTCCCTGGTTCACAAAAAGCTTTAATTAACAACTCAATACCTTCATCCGCTCCTCTTGTAACTAAAATTTGATCGCAAGATACATTAGAATAATTAGCATAAGCAGATATTAAATGATGTGGTTGACATTCTGGATAACGATTAAAAGATTTTTTTTCTAATTCAAAAAAAACAGATGTAGGTGATTCATTTGCATTTAAATATATATCACCATGCCCTCCTCCAATACGTCTTGCAGACTGATAAGGTTTTAATTTTTGTATGTTCATTCTTGCTAATTTAAAAATATTATCTATCATATTTTTTCCTTTAAAAAATCCATGCGAACTTTTACAGCATTTTTATGACCTTCTAGTTTTTCTGCAGAAGATAAAATTTCCAGAGTACTAGATAAATTTATCAATCCTTTTGAGCTAAGCTCTTGAATTAATACACGTTTTTGAAAATCAACTAGTCCTAAAGCAGAATTAGTAGTAGACTTGCCATATGTTGGTAAAACGTGGTTGGTTCCAGATGCATAATCACCTGCAGATTCAGGAGACCAGGGACCTAAAAAAATAGAGCTAGCATTTGAAATATAATCCAGTATTTTTCTTGGAGATTTTGTTTGAATAATTAAATGTTCAGGTGCATATTTATTTGATATTTGAGCACATTCTAGTAAATTTTCAGTAATAATAATTACACTGTTTTTTAATGCTATTAATATTTCTGATAATCTAGATAATTTCTTTAACTGTTTATTAAGAGAAATAATTACTTTTTGTGCTAAATCTTCTGATGGAGTTAATAAAATGACTTGAGAAGATCCACCATGTTCAGCTTGTGATAAAAGATCAGCTGCAATAAAATCTGGATTAGAGATATGATCAGCAATAATTAATAGTTCTGAAGGCCCTGCTAACATATCTATTGCTGGTCCATCAAAAAGAGAACTTACTTGAAGTTTTGCTTCTGTTACGTAAGCATTGCCTGGTCCAAAAATTTTATCTACTTTAGGAATAGTTTCTGTACCAAAAGCAAGTGCCGCTATAGCTTGAGCTCCACCAATTTGAAAAATTTTTTTAATTCCACAAACATGAGCAGCATAAAGTATTTCATTACTAATAGGAGGCGGAGAACAAAGAACAATTTCTTTACAACCAGCAATTTTAGCCGGTATAGTAAGCATTAATACAGTTGAAAATAAAGGTGCTGTTCCGCCTGGAATATAAATGCCTATAGAATTTAAAGGCAAATAAATTTGCTGACAACGTACTCCACTTTGTGTTTCAAGATCTATTTCTGATAGTATTTGAGCTTCGTGAAAACATGTAATATTTCTTTTTGCAACTAAAATTGCGTTTTTTAAACCTTTATTTATATTATATGAAGAATCAAGAACTATTTTTTCAAGCGTTTGAAATTCATTTATTTCATATTTATCAAATAAAAAAGCATATTTTTTTAAAGATTTATCACCTATATTTTTAACATCCTCTATAATTTCTTGAACAATTTTTTTTATTGAACTATTGTTTTTTAACACAGGTCTTAATAATATTTTTTTTTGAGTATCAGAATTTAATTTATTCCAATAAATAATATTTGTAAAATATTGCATTATTTTTTTTACTCCATCATCTTTTCAATGGGTAATACTAAAATTGAACTAGCGCCTAGAGATTTTAATTTTTCCATTGTTTCCCAAAACAGCGTTTCACTACTTACCATATGCATTGCGACCCGATTATTATCACCAGCTAATTTTAAAATAGTTGGTCTTTCTGCTCCGTGTAATAAAGATATGACTTCTTCTAATTTATCAACAGGAGCATGCAACATAATATATTTAGATTCACGAGCTTTAATTACACCTTTAATGCGTGTCATCAGCTTGCTAATAACTTCTTTCTTTATATCATTAATATATCCAGTTTTACAAATAAGACATGCATGTGAACGATATACTACCTGTACTTCACGTAAACCATTTGCTTCAAGTGTTGCTCCTGTTGAAACTAAATCACAAATAGCATCGGCTAAACCTGCTCTCGGTGCCACTTCTACTGAACCATTTAACATACATGATTTAAATGAAATATTTTTTTTATCTAAATATTTTTTGAGCAAGTGAGGATAAGACGTCGCAATTCTCATATTTTTTAAGCATTTGAGATCAGAATATAGACTACTAACTGGGAGTGCTAAAGATAATCTACAAATTCCAAAATCAAGTCGTCTTAAAGTTACATAAGAATATTCTGATTTTTGAAATATTCTATTTAACAATTCTTCTTCAAGAACATTTTCCCCAACAATTCCAAGATCTACTACACCATCCATTACTAATCCAGGAATATCATCATCACGTACCAACATCACATCAATAGGCATATTTTCAGCAAAAGCTATTAATTTTTGCTGTTTTAAATTTATCTTAATACCACAACATGCGAGTAACTTTATGGAATCACTACTCAAACGACCAGTTTTTTGCATAGCTATACGCAAACGATTATTATCAAACATATTTAAAAATCCTCAAAAATTTTTGCTTATTCCAAAATAAAAAAACCCAAAAAAAATAAGGGTTTTTAAAAAATTATTTTTCTATTGTATCGAAACAATATTGCAATTATAAAACCTATAAACTGTGAATGATATTATCGTAAAAATTAAATATAATAAATAATAATTACTCCTAAAAATTTTTTATAAGTACTAAAAAATAATGAATAAAATAGTCTATTTTATTAAAGTAATAAAAGTATATTTATTTAAAATAT
>ONZK01004150.1:3078-17101 GCA_900322385.1 Pharnaceum exiguum
AGAGTTAACTTTCGGCCTCCTAATTAATCTTCTTTGTGATAATTAATGAAGAGGCCACCACGTCCGAAACCGTCCTACTCGGTAATAAGTAGGGTGGCGACTCCAAGTCTTTTCAACGACAATTAACCACTCCCGTGGGCGTACTTCTTCGGAAGTATGTACATCTCCTCGATTCAACGTGTATAAATACTCCGGTATTGTATCCGAAGAATCTGGCCCCCACAACATGCACAACAAATTTCGGATGAAACAGGACATGCACAAGGACCTCCGCCTAACAACTCCCAGTGTCACAGCAGATGCTTAATAATTATTGATGTACCTATGGAGGCTCAGCAGGAGATTCAACAACAGTTACCAGCTCAGGTTGATGCGTCTATTCAGTATCTTCTTAATACTAGGGTGGATTCAAAAAGAAGGCGTGCAAGACAAAGGCTAGATGCTTTGGGCCTTAATCAAGCATATATTTCATTTGAAGACGCTTTTAATCAACCAGTGAATGTGGAAGACTTAATTGATGAGGCACGGGCAGATTTTATGGATGATATGGAGCACATTGGTAATGATCCTCAACCTTTAGCTATTGACCAGACTGATAATGTTAATGTGCAGGGTGAAAAGCATGCTTTTCAAGGTTTTGACGAGCTAGGTGCTATTTTTGTTGTGCCCCAAGATCATGTCTGATGACATTGACAACATGCAATGGAAAAACATTACTGAAATTGATAGGGATGAAATACCACCATCACAAGTCACGTTGTGAGACTCGGTGTGACACCCACCAAAAATGAGCCACTTAAAAGGATTGATAGGACTACCTATATCACCAAGGTGCACCTTTTTTTCAGGAAGCTCACCCCATAAGAACTCCACAGTTAAGCGTGCTAGCTGTGCAGCAATTCTGGGATGGGTGACCTCCTGGGAAGTCATTCCCAGGGTGCGGGTGAGTGAGGACAAAACCCGCTTGAAGGACATGTGGTGGTCTGTGGGGTCAGTCCCAAGACTATAACCGTATGGTGACCTCCGCCGCAAAGGGCGGGGTGTTACAAATGGTATCAGAGCGACCTTGCGACCGCATGCTGACAGGCCAACAAGTAGTGCCCACATGAGGGCCAAAGGAGGGCTTGGTCAGCCTCTGCGTAGGGGGGGAGATTCTGAGGCTTGGGATTGGTCCGCAAAGGGACCGTCGCCGCAACAGGGACGTTGCGTTCTTTGAGTGGGGGTGATTGTGACACCCACAAAAAATGAGCCACTTAAGAGGATTGATAGGACTACCTATATCACCAAGGTGCACCTTCTTTTCAGGAAGCTCACCCCATAAGAACTCCACAGTTAAGCGTGCTAGCTGTGCAGCAATTCTAGGATGGGTGACCTCCTGGGAAGTCATTCCCAGGGTGCGGGTGAGTGAGGACATAGCCCGCTTGAAAGACATGTGGTGGTTTGTGGGGACAGTCACAAGACTAAGACTGTATGGTGACCTCCGCCGCAAAGGGCGGGGTGTTACACTCGGAAATAACCTTCAAAACCAGAGGTTGCCGTGTCATAGGGGAAGAATACTACTGAGAACAAGATTGAAGAAACAAAGAAAAGAGCACATGCCTGCTAAGGAGTCTGTGAAACAATTTAAGCGTAAGGCTATAACTGATCCAATGTTCTGCTCAATGGCTATTTATGACACAAGAGCAAGTGACGTATGGACTTCCTTATCTAGGCATGGATAGAAAGAAGAAAAAAATTCTATATGATCCAGGGTTGTCGGCATACACATGTTTTAATGTAGATGGTGCTTCATCATCCAAGGCTGGGACTATCTCTAGTCTCTCTTTCTGCACAAACCTGGAAATAAATATTAAGGATAGGTCTTCGGAGACCAACTTCCTTCTTCAAAATGAAGGGTCTCTTTTGGAATTGTAGGGGACTTAATGACTCTTATGCCCTGCAGTTCATAGATTTAGAAAGTTATGTAAATCTAACTCTCCTGATTTTGCTTTTCTTATGGAGACTAAGTGTAGTGTTGCTAATGTGTCGAAGTTATTTAGAAGGTGTGGCTTTAATTGTAGTAACAACCAAGATTCCGATGGTGTTAGAGGGGGTTTGTGGTTTGGTTGGAAGTTGGGTGGTTATTTTGATATTAACAAGACAGACCCCATTTTCTAGTTCTCTTTTGTAACCCACCAGATGGAATGAAATGGATTTTATTTTGTTTGTACGGAGAGGCTGTTACGCATAAGAGATCGTATGTTTGGGATAGTATCTCAAGTATTCTACAACAATTTACACTTCCGTTTATTATAGTTGGAGATTTTAATCAAGTCGACATCTATAAGGATAAGAGTGGTGGGAATTTATCTATTCGGGGATGGAAGTGTTTTGAATCATGGAAAAATAGTTTAAATTTGCTAGAAATACCCTTTACTGGCCCAAGATTTACCTGGACAAACAAGAGAGAAAACCATTCCCAGATTTTTGAGTGACTTGATAAGGGGTATTGCAATGCCGCATGGTGCTCTTTATTTAAAAAAGCATACATTCAAAACCTCCTTATACAAGTTTCTGATCATTTCCCTTTCTTCCTGCACCTTGATGATGCAACGAAGTTCAAAACTCTAATTTATCGTATGGAAGCCTGGGCAATTAATACACCAGAATGTCTAGAGGTTGTTACAAATAAATGGGGAGAATGTATTCCGGGTTGCCTATGTTTCGATGTGTAAGAAATTTTGGTCAGATGTTGGATTCAAGAGAAAAGGAGAAGATGGAACTTCAGATAGGAAGAGTTTGATAAGGACTTACTAGAAGGTAGCTTTCAAGTGGAAGAAGGGATTAAAACCAGCTACAATAAACTGCAGGAGGATTACAACGAGTTTGTTAAGTCTGCTTCATCTTACTGGAGTCAAAGAGTAAAAGGAAAGTAGGAACATGAGGGTGACAAGGGTACGAAATTCTTTTTTAATTGGGTTATTAAGTCTAGAAGTTTAGCTAACCGTATTGATAAATTACGTCTTCTTGATGGGAGCTGGTCCTCAGATACAGTGGCTATTAAAGCAAACCTGCATGAATCATTCTCAAGACTTTTGTCCCTTCCTGCCAATGCTCATACTTCAGTTCATGACCCAGGCATTCAGGAAGTGTTTTCTTTTATTAAGGATTTGTTAAATACAGAACAAATTGCTCTCCTTTCAAAAAATTACACTGCTAGGAAGGTGCAAGATGCTATCTTTCAAGTCCAGGCTTAGAAAATCCCAGGGGCGGATGGTATTCCGGCACTCTTCTACCAGAAGATGTGGATCGGAAGTCTACTAAAGGCGATATGACATCGGCTATTATTTCATCGCTAAACTCAGGCTACATTTTAACGGAGACCAATAAGACTCTTATATGTCTTGTACCGAAAAAGACTCCCCCGTAATCTATTTTAGACTTGCGCCCTATAAGTCTATGCAACGTCATCTATAAGGTGGTGGCCAAATGTGTAGCGAATAGGCTCAGGAAAATCCTTTCTTCACTCATTTCAGATTACCAACATGCTTTCATTCCTGGAAAAAGTATTTGAGATGTCGTTCTTTTATGTCATGAGCTTCTTGAGTCCATAAGGCGTACAAAAAAAGGGAAAAAATACAAGCTAGCCCTTAAGGTGGATATGAGTAAAGCTTACGATTGGTCCTATCTACATGCTGTTTTAATCAAGATAAAATTTCCCCCTCTTTTTATTAAGCTTATTATGATCTGTGTCTCAAATGTTACTTACAGTATCTTGTTTAACGGGGAAATGTTACAAGTTTTTACACCTGAATGTGGCTTAAGGCAGGGTGACCGTTATTGCATCTCTTCATTCTATATGCACAAGGATTATCGTCGATGTTATTGCATGGTACATATGATAAGAGGATCCGTAGTCTTAAAGTTTGTAAGTTTGCCCCAACAATTAACCACCTGCTTTTTGCTGAAGACTCTACTTTAATTTCTTTACAGATGCAACTTTTGAGTCGGCACATGTTTTAAAGCATGTTCTCACCACCTGCTCAATGGCTTCTGGACAGATTTTCAACCAGCAAAAATCTCTTAGCTTCTCTATATGAGCCCAAATACAGCACAAAGATTTAAACATATTATGCATGGTATTTTTAAAGTAAGTCTTTCGGGAAATTTTGGTGTGTATTTTGGTTTGCCTACTGACTTTGGAAACACAAAGAAGGAAATCTTCGGTGGTCTAGTGGATCGGGTGGCATCGCGTATTAACAGCTGGAAGTTTTTTGACGTTTATCCACCCGGAAGGCTAGTTCTTATTCAAGTGGTTTTGAGCGCGCTACCATCCTACATAATGTCCACATTCCAAATTCTGGTAAGCATTTGTAAAAAAATTAATACCCTGTTGGCAAACTTCTGGTGGGGAGGTAGTACAGCACAAACAAGGACTCACTGGAGAAGCAAGCTTTTTATTGCAAAACTGAAGGGTCTTGGGGGGCTTGATATTCGCGACATGACAACGCTCAATCGGGCTCTTTTGGCTCGACAAGCATGGAGAATTACAAATGCACTTTCTTCACTTATGGGACAGACTTTTGGTGTTAAATATGGTTTGCTTACAGATATCTTCTTCAATCCTATAACAGTAAATGCTTCAGCAACATGGGGAGGTCGTAGTATCCTGTGGGGTGCAAAGTTACTCAGAGATAACTGTGTTTGGCGTATAGGTAATGGTAATTTAGTTGATATTTGGAGACATCGGTGGATTCGAAAAGGATTTCCTTCACCATTAACTTTACAAGATCATCATCATGGTCTTGGTGTTGCTTCGCTTAGGCTGGTTAATCAGTTAATCCACAATGGAACATGGAATATCAGTTTGATTACAACAACCTTTTATTATTCACATGTGGCCGAAATATTGGCCATCCCTATTCCTAAACACGCATGTGAAGAATCACTTAGGTGACCTTTAACAAGGTCTGGTGAGTATACTATTAAAAGTGGATACTCATGTGTTTTGACGAAACGTTTGCTTAATAATACAGTCTATAACGATCGGCGTGGGAAGGATCCATGGATTGAATCTTTTGCTAAAAAACTTTGCCATCAAAATTGGCGGATTGAAGTTGAGGACAGTTGTGTTTTCTGTAAGTTCCTCAATCCTACTTCCTCTACTCTACCTACAGAGACCCTAGACCACCTTTTCCGGTTCTGTCCACTTACCCAAAAAATATGGTCGGCAGTCGTTTAGGACTTAGGATGGAGAGTAATGAGTCGATGAGCTTTTTTAATTGGATCATCGTCTGGCTCCTGTTTCTAGGGAAAACAGATGCTAGTATTTTTAGAGCCAGTGATTATTTTGTTCATATTTATAGTGTATTTGGTGTCTACAGAACAAAGTGAGTCGAGGAAAAGTAGTTCAACCCCTTATTTGTTTTTAGTTAGGATCAATGAAGATTTCGATTCACTCCAAGATCTGTTGTACCCAACGAGGAAAATTCAGTTTTGCGAAACATCTCAAGAATTGGGGAAGCTAGTACAAGTGAAGAAGGAGGCTGTGATTTCTCATCTCATCTATGGATTTTTTGCGATGGCTCATGGGAACCTGTAACACCCCGACTTTTTAAGGATATAAAGATTTTATAAAACTATATAATATCTTTTTTAGAAAAATTTTGGCAGAGTTTCCCCTAAATTAGGGCCTAAACATCTCGCCAATAAAGTAAGATAAACCTGCAAACAAACATTTTCAATAACCCAACAACCAATAGCGGAAGATCGACCTAAAGCGAGGGCATTACCGCTGCATCCTCCACACGAGGATGCACACAACAACTACAAAAGTTCAATCCGCCTTGCCGTGGTAGAACAATTAGTGATCTAGATGAGGTAGTGATCAATCCAACAAACCAACAACAAATTAAACCCAAAAGCTTTAAATCTTTATTACACAAACCCAAATTATAAACCAAAATGTCTAAGACTCGCAAAATAAGAAAGTTCTCATGGTTGTAATCGGCCTCACTCCCCAAAATGATTACCTGCGAAACCAACTAGTAGCTTGTCGTGGTTTTACACGGCAGGCCCAAAAAGAAAGAAATTCAGTTTTGCACTTGTAATCTCAATCTAAAAGAAAATAAAGTTTAGGAAAATAAATAATAATTTATAATACCTTGAGATAAGGCATCGTTCTCAAAGAAATATATGTGTTAGACATTGATATCACGATTAAAAGTTACACAAACATATCATAAAACTTTAATGGAAAACCATATACGATCATTCATCACTCTTCTTGGTGTACGTATGAACTAAATTTCACATAACCTCACAAACCTTTGCCCTTTTTGGATTTTCTTTATTTCATATCTTTAAGATTCTTTGTAATTAAATCTTATTCTTTGGGAAGAGAGCAGGAATAGACAAGAGAACTAGAGACTCATCCATAAGGATGCCCGGCTTATGGCCTTTTGTATTAACACCCATCCATGAGGGTGGCCCCCGCCCGTGGTCCTTCGCACTTTAATACTCACCCATAAGGCAGACGCATGCTCATGGCCTTTCGTAGTCCAACCGTAGTCTAACTTTAACCTATTCCTAACTGGCCAGCTAAACTATCTCTTTTATCTCATTAATCTAGTGTGCACACTAATAGATGAACTTAGAAGTTCCTTTCTTTCAGTTGAAAACTCATTCATATATAACATTCCATCTCATTCTCTTATTCAACAACAAACCCAAATACTCATTCCCATCTAGTATCTCTATGGAGACAGTTGGGTCTCGTAGACGTGTAACTAGAGGGTTCTTCATCACTCTCCGTGGCGCTAAACCGAGATTTTCTTCCCGATATTTGATACTTTGTGTGTCTTATTTGAAATATCTTTAGCGTCGACATCATAACTTATAAGCGTATCTATAAGTCCATTTCCATAATAATGGTGACAACGAAATCACATCTGAAGCTTCTAACCATCGTCATTTAATTGTATGCACAATTAGAGAATTTACCTAATTCCATATAATTATACAAATATTCATCAAAAATATCAAACACATCTCTTTGTATTTACACAACTCAACCGAAAGTCATCAAAAGGCCACACAAAGTGCGTTTCAATTACCATATATCAACCAACACAAAGTACATCAAATAATAACACATAAAACACATTCTAACTCTCATTTAATCATCATATATCTCATGGACAGCCCATAAATAACTAATATCATGACAAACACAACACTAGAAATTGTCATTTGCACATTATCATTAAGGTAGTAGTAAAGAGATTACCTTAGCGTGTAATCTTACTAATCGAGGTCGCTAACCAACTCTAATGTGCGTTCTCGACTTGTAATTAAACTCATAAGTTAAAACAACATAAAATTAGTCATACTTCACTAACTAGATCAATTAAAATAAATAGAAAATAATTTAAAAAGTTAACAAAAAATAACTTTAACCATAAAGAGAAGGGTTGAGGGGGAAGCCACTTGGGTGGGGTCCATCAACAACCCATATGGGGCACGTGGGTCACCCCATGGTGGCCATGGTGGTGGTCACGATTTTGATGGGAGAAGAGAGAGAAAATGGATGTTGGGAAAAAAGAAAAGAGGAAAAGGTGGAAAAGAGACATGAAATGACTTTAATGGTTACCTTGGGGTCTAAAAAGAGTGGTGGTGGTGGTTGAAAGCGGCGGTGGCGGTGGTGGCAAGTGAATGACGAAAATGGGGGAAAGAAATGGAAAGATCTTGAAGCTGAAATGGTGGAAGATGATTTGTGTATGTTATTTAGAGTAGTGTGGAGTGTTTACGGCGAGTGGAGGTGGCGGTTTGGGTGGTGTGTTACTGTAGGGTTGATTGAAATGAAAGAGTGGTTTGGGGGAGGGAGTATCGAATGGGGGTGATAGGGAGGAGAGAGAGTGGAAGTGGGTCTTTTAAATGAATGTAAATCTGATTTTTCTACAGTTTAATGAGTAACTAATATAATAAGTTGTGCCATAATACCACAAAAGGAAGCTAGATCAAGTGGTAAGGCTTTCACATTTGAAACCAAAGGTCTTGTGTTGAACTCCCTCCACTTACATGTATTGTTTCTTTGTCAAAAACATTCCAAAAACTTTTATTTTCATTTTTAAACTTCCCAAATATTTATTATTTTTTTTAAAAAAATAAATACATTCTAAAGCCGAAAATCATTTTTACATATCAAAATATAAAATAAATAACAGGGGTGTTACAGAACCTTCCAATGTTACGGCATGATATGGATGGTTAGCGAAAATGTTTTCCGGAAACATCATTGCGATTAGTGCGGAGAATGGTTTTGTAATTTCAGTCTTTCAAACCGGAGCTTGTGCGTTGTCCTTAGCAGCTACCTGGGCTCTTAACAATAACAAAGACAGCGTTGTCTTTTACATGGATTGACAGCTTTATGGAGAGATACTGATGGAATAATGAAAAATATCCTTTTGGAGATTACATGTCTTCTGAGTAGATTTAGTTCAGCTAAAGTTGTGTTTATTCCAAGGTCTTGTAATAAATTAGCTAATAGCCTAGCGGTTAGGGGTAGGAAATTAGATTTAATTGTGAATAAACTTTTTAAAATTCAGTTAAACATGTCCAATTATAAGTTAGTAGCTAATGTACAATTTTTAAAAGTTAAGCGGGTCAGTTACTACAAATCAAGCTTAGGGCGGTCAATTGCTCATTCACCATAAGTTAAGGGATATATTTACTACTTCCACCATTTGGTAGTAGGATGGTCCCATAAATTCTGTTTGGGCATGAGTATAGATGAGTAATCTATCACTCACTTTTAACCTCTTTTGAAACTTGGTAAAAGAGGTAACATTAACTTAAATTCCAATCCGAGAGAGTACTATAATAGAGAGAACGACCATAACGCATGGTGTAACTATCACTGCACAAGGAATCCATGGGGTTAGGAAATTCTAACTAGTGAGACTGGTATCTGATTGTAAAATCGTGCTCACTCATGAAGGTAAAGAAGGTAACAAACTAGCTGACCTTTTGGCCAAGGAGGCAAGGTAAGTAAAGTTGGAGGCAGACTGGCAGACTATGTGTTGCCTCGTAGTCATGTATGAACTAGTGAGGAAAAACTTTGACCCTCCATGATTTTTTTTTTTTTTGAGGGGATTGACCCTCCATGATAAGATATTAGAGTCTTTGCCCAAGTTAAGGTTACTAAAAAAAATTATTCTGGGTCAACCCCTAGTTTCAAACATATTCCCGAACTACCGTCCACGTCATGGGGTTAAACGGTCCCGTAACGGAAGGGGTAAGCCGCCACCAGCCGCGCGATTAATTAGGGCTAAGTCGCCACCATAGGTGGCGACTTTATTGGTCATAAGCAGGGGCGACTTAGTTGCGTGAAAATTCCTTTTTTTCTGGAATTTTTTGATGCTTACAGATCACTTTTTCCACGCCAAAAAGCGTCGACAGAGACTACCCACGCTTTTCTGGAAGTATCAATATGTACTTACGCTATTATAAGTCACAATATTGCGACTTTTTGACGCTTAGTAACGTCTAAATCTGCTGGATGCTCTAGCGTAAGTGCCAGTATATTATTTCGACGATTTTTGGCGTCGAAATTGTAGGGAAAAAGTGTCAAAATACCCTTATTTTCCAGTTTTAAAATTTTTTATTCACATAAGTCGCCCTCAGCGGAGGCGACTTATGTCTTAGCAAAGTCGCCACCTGGCTAGAAACTCGCCGTTGGCGATGGCGACTTTTTATTTCCGTCACGGGGCCGTCTTTTCGGGTGACGTGGACGGTAGTTGAGATATAGTTTGAAAGTGGGGGTTAAGTGGGATTTTTTTTTTTAAAGCTATTGCTAGGGAAAAGACTCAAGATATTAATCTCGTCATTTCTAACCAAAAACATAAAATAAAATCGTGCGGGGATTTCCTATTATTATCTCTATTTAGTCATTCTATGATCCTATTATTCCTATTACATCAGTAACACGTCATTAGGATAATTTAATCTCTCTAGCTCCCCATATCCAAATGTCAATGTCATCATATTGTCCTCATTTCCCCACCCAAAGTCCCCGCCTTATATATAAACAAGACAAGACAAGACAAATCCGTACAAACGAAATTAAAACTTTCTTTTTGTTCTTCAAATTCAGTTACACCAAAAGGGGCTCTCTGAAGAAAAACAAAAATGGCAGACCATTCCCTCCCACAAGACTCTCTTTTTCTGGGCTTTGATAGCTCTACACAGTACGTTCCTCTCTCCCTCTTAAGTTATCATATTTTCTGATTTGCATTTCTGTTGTATCTAATCTCAATCCCGAAAAGGCCAAATTGGGTGGTGCATTTATCTTCTCTGCCCATTTGCAATCTTTGAATTTGATTTCCTACACATCTGTAGTTCTGTACGTACATCATGTGAATATGTGATCTTTGCTTTTCTGGGCATTGCAATTTCCTATTGGTTGATCACCATAACATCTTTCTTTTTTCTGTTTTTTTTATATTTCATGTCATTACTCCTTTTAGAATTTGTTGCATGGACATATCGTCTTTTGATCTCTTAATCATTGATGTATCCAAACTATCCATATGGGTTTGTTGCCTTATTGGGTAGCAGCTAAGTTTTTGTGCACCAAACAGTGTGACCAAAGTTTGTAAAGTTTGAAGTTTTGTTATCATCATTTATCCACTGAGAACTCAATGAAGTTTGAATCTTGTTAGTTTCTGACAAATTGTAATCTGATATAATTAAGCATAACATGGAACTTCAGAGCTTGCTTAGTGGTGTTTTAATGATTTTTTTTTACCTTGGCCAAAACAAATAGGGCCAACCTCTAATGTATCATAATTCATGGTAAGAGAGGGATTTTGGTTTGCCTGCAGATAATTTGAGATCATCCATCAATTGTGAGTTCTCTTTATTGTATGGGATTTGTTAATTAGTGGATTGTACTCTAACTGGAAAACAAGCATCTTTTTCGGGGATTTAATTTTGTTCGGGGGTGGGGGATGAGGTGCATTAGATTTGTTAAAGATTGTTGTAGCTATATTGTACTGACTGGAGGCTGAATTACGTCTTGTCCTTGTTTTAGGTCCTTAAAGGCGACTGTATTGGATTCCAACCTCAACATTGCTGTGACGGAGTTGGTACATTTTGATACTGATTTGCCACATTATAAAACTAAAGATGGTGTATACCGAGATCCATCTGTTAATGGCCGGATTGTGTCACCCACGTTGATGTGGGTTGAGGCCCTTGATGTGATTCTTGAAAAGTTGTCAAAGAAGATTGATTTGGGAAAGGTGGCAGCTGTATCGGGAAGTGGACAGCAGCATGGAAGTGTCTATTGGAAGAATGGTAGCTTGGCAATATTTTCATCGTTGGATTGCAAAAAGCCATTGGTGGAACAATTTGCTGAAGCTTTCTCTGTCAAGGAGTCTCCCATCTGGATGGATAGTAGTACTACCGAACAATGCAAAAAAATAGAGGAGGCTATGGGAGGATCTTTGGAATTGTCCCGTCTAACTGGTTCTTGTGCTCATGAACGATTTACTGGTCCCCAGATTCGGAGGATATATGAGACACAACCCGAGGTCTATAGAAGTACTGAGAGGATATCTCTTGTAAGCTCATTTATGGCTTCTCTTTTCATTGGAACTTACGCTTGCATCGATGAGACCGATGGCGCTGGAATGAATTTACTGGATATAAAACAAAGAGTATGGTCAAAGAAGGCTTTAGATGTGAGCAATCTATTCTTCAATTTAGTTAATTGTGTGTTTATTTTAATTTGTCATAGATTTATTCTTCACTTGTTTGTTCACTGGCTTTTAGGATGCTAACTACTATTATCATCATATCATGTACTCCTTTCTATTTTATTTGGGGTGTTCACTTTTTATTGTTATACTTCTTTGAAAAATAACTTGACAAATTTAATCAAATGATATTCATAATGTAATGTGATGTTTTTCATGGTAAGTGATTGGTCGACCTTAATGAACTTTGTCGTTCAAAGAGGAAATGTCCAAATTGAAGGTGTTGAGGGAGTACTATTCACTAAATAACCCTGTCGTGCTATTCTGATGATTAATTTCTCTGTTACAGGCCACCGCTCCTGCTCTAGAAGAAAAGCTTGGTAAGCCAGCTCCTGCCTACGATGTTGCTGGCCCCATTGCTTCATATTTTGTGGATAGGTCAGTTACATACTCATTTCTCTGCCGATAATGCCAAATTGTCGAAGTTTTTTTCACTCATTGGCTGTTGCTATGTCAAAAAAATTGGTGAAATTTGAAGGGGCTTTTTGGTAATAGAATGGAGTAGTTTTTAACTTTATTCTTGATCCATCATCTTGGTGATTGAAGCACTTTGATTTTTCTTTATATTGATCGATATATAATTTAGGGTTTGAGAGCTGCTGCTTTTGTAGAATAAACCCTTCCAAACATTACTTCCTCTGGAGTAGAGTAAGGGCCTATTTAGTTGGATGCAAATTCTAATGTAATTAATTGGGGATAGACATGCACAAGGGGAAAAAGGAGTATATTCAATTAGAGCAGTTGAGTTTGTAGTTTCTGGGAAGGTTTCGCTTCTTCATCTGGTTTGGTATCAGACCCTATCGTGCAACCAGTGCTTCTCGAATTGGTGATTTTTTTATCACCTTTATGGCAGACGGAGTGGTACTCGTTGTGTGCAGTCTATGAACCCAAAACCTGCGCCATTGTTATAATCCACCCTCGCCACTGTCACTACTAATAAGTTTAACCATCACTTGCAACGACCACCAGATATGGACCACACTAAGAACTTCCAGGAGTACAACTAGATGTTAGATGTGACTATGTGATGGATCACTATCCCATCCAGCGCCGCCAATTGGTCCATAACCCAACAGGTAAATTGGTTTTATGGTTGAAGTATTGCTGTGGGTTCTTGCGGTTAAAAAACTTTGGTCTATTCCCACTCAAGGAATTGTTGGTCCATATTACATACCCAACTAATTATTGGTGGACAGACCCATCTCTTTTTGGATTTTATGATCAGCATATCCAAATTTGTTTTGGAATACCATCAAAGTATGTCCTTTGCTCACTCTATGAGTTAATGGAGGAGACACTTGACTGCATAGAGTGGAGTCTTATGCAGTAAGCAACATCAAGAAAAGTTCTAGAGTAATGGGAGAATGTCAAGCTGGTCTGGAATCTGGATAGCTTGGCAAAGTGTTTGTTTTAACTGCAAAGTTTGCTCCATATAAATTCAAGGGGAATATGGTTGGGGAATAGCTTATGTCTAACAGCTTCCAACCTCTTCTCACATGATTACAATTTACCATTGAAGTCCAAGACATTCATGATCAAACACTACATATTGGAAGCTTTGCTATCAATTCGAGGATGCTGTCATATTCCTGTCTTAAAAATCATGGTCTCTATAGAGGTTAGAATTATACAAAGGGCTTGAAAAAGAAATAGGATGGTTAAAAATCAGTGGGTGAATATTTTACTACCGCAATAGCATAGGCTTAGGGTACGTTTTGTTTGTCTGGAAGGACCTCTGAAAGAACCCAAAAAATAGAACTAACTGAAGAAAAACTGAACTGAACCAAAAAAATCTACAGCCTTACTCCCCAAAGTTGTTAGGGACGTCTAACAAAAACCAATCAGGATTCCTACTAGACTCAGCCTCACACACACACACACCACAAACACACACATACATGCACATGCCACAAAAATCGGACACTAACATGCACACATGAGCCGCCTCAACCCCCAAACAAGAGAGTCTTTAATCATTTATCTTCACCCCCTCTTATCTCTAACCAAGTAGAGCCATATCCAACCTAATCACTCTCATCCAAGTTTCTCAAGGCTTCCATGTACCCTTTGCTACCTCGTCACTTGCCACCCTTCAATCCTTCCTACCATGGCATCACAAGGCCTTCTCTTCACTTTTACGAGTCTTTTACTATTATGAGATGATTGCACCTTAGTTTATTTGATTTTGGATATTGAGAGAAGGGGGGGGGGGGGGGGGGGGGGGG
>ONZK01004150.1:18963-34299 GCA_900322385.1 Pharnaceum exiguum
TTAAGAGATTCCAACTTGCTTTTTGTTGTCATTGAACTATTCCAATGTACTCACCAGGCTTCTTGTACGGCTGTTGTTTGGGGATGTATAGATGTGTGCTTCTACAAGCTACTTCATGACCATTGGAAGTAGAAAACAGCTTATTGGGATATATGATGGGCCCATTTAGTCCTGAATTAACAAACTTTGTTTTAAGGTTTTTCCGAGAACGGCCCTATGCATTGCTGCACTGTAGTATAAATTTCCCGTATCTTCACTTAAATCATAAGCACCGGAAGTTTTATTAGCCATTTTGATTAGTCCATATTCACCGAACGCTGAAAGATAGAAAAATTATTTCAACATCATCGGCAATGGACAAAATTTCAAAGTTCATTACTGATTGGATATATTCCCATTCTGTTTTTCCAAATTTCTTGGCCCCCTGTGTATTATCTCCTGCTCAAATCGATCACCCTTTCTCTTTATTAACTTTCTTTCTTAGATGTCATGAAGTTCATAGTTTTGGATGCACAAGCTACAAATAATAATCTACAAGCTCTCGATAGCATTTGTTAAATAGAAGACAGCTTAAAAGAAACTAATGGGCGTCACATTTAGTCTTGTGTTACGAGGACTCTAAAGATAGTACTTGGTTGTAGTAGTTTTATTTGAAGCTATGACTTGCTATGAATATGAGATTGCAAGTAGCATATTAGAAGAACTATGTCAGACCGGCCCAAAATTGGAAGCTTGCTTCATTGCCATTGCTATCATTGTTCCCTTTATAGTTTTTTCATTATGAGTAGCTGTGATTTTTATTCAGGATTGACCCTCAACACGCTTGGTGATCTTGCAATTAGTCTTGGCACAAGTGACACTGTAAGTCTATTTATGTACACTTTATTTGACTTTTTTGTTTGTTCTGAAGTTACCATACATTCCATAAAATGAGGATGAGACTAGGTTCTTGTTGTGTACCATGCATGCTATAGAGTAATGTAAAAAATACATGGACTCAAAAGCAGTAGAGAAAATGAAAAAACAAGTTAATATGGACTGCTACCAGGAAGACCCGTCCCTCACCCACCCCTACCCCCACCCCCAAAACCCCCTGCTTTTGCTGTCTCTTGTTTACTTATGGTAGTTACTAGTTACGGGAGGGAGATAACCCAGCTTATAAAATGCTATCAACACTCGTATACCTAAAATAACAGCCTGAAAACTTAAGGAAGCATGTGTATGGTGTACCCTCTTGAAAAATACAAGTTTCCATGAACATCCATATGCAGAACGGGTGATGAGGATTAACCTGACTACGTGTTGCCTTTTACGGATGCCTTATCATTTGGATGAGCCATTGTCCTCACTACTAGACTACTTATGATCTTGTGTTCTTTGCGCTATATGTTGATGAGTTGTTCTTAAATCAGGTGTTCGGCATCACAAATGAGCCACAGCCTCGTTTGGAAGGTCATGTTTTTCCAAATCCAGTAGATACTAAAGGTTACATGGTTATGCTTTGTTACAAGAATGGATCTTTAACTCGTGAAGGTAGAGCACATCTTTTTTCTTACAACAACAATAGTAACTCAGCCTTGATCCCAATTATGAAATTGGAAGTAGTACACAAACACTCACAACACACACGCTCTCACACACACCCAAAAAATTCAAACTCACAGACACACCGACATGCACACACACACACACCGAGTCCAACGCTTTCAGCAGTCACACACAAAAGGAACACAACACTCCAACTCACACAAACACATCATTTTCCTTATATATTAGAAATGCTGTTTATTAAACTAGCGAAGATTGATTAATTTTTTTATTTTATTTGGTGGTAGATATTCGTAATCAGTTTGCGGAGAAATCATGGGACGTTTTCAACAAATATCTTGTACAAACACCCCCTCTAAATGGTTGGTGGAATTCACTTGATTAAATACCTTG
The DNA here is from genome assembly GCA_900322385.1 of Pharnaceum exiguum. Taxonomy (NCBI): domain Eukaryota; kingdom Viridiplantae; phylum Streptophyta; class Magnoliopsida; order Caryophyllales; family Molluginaceae; genus Pharnaceum; species Pharnaceum exiguum. Next base: position 20,905 of record ONZK01004150.1, read on the forward strand.
ATATTTGTCAATTCTTTTTGTTTTATAGTCTCTGTGGTGCAGATGGGAAGCTTGGTTTTTACTACAAGGACCATGAAATTCTACCTCCATTACCAGGTGGGTATTTTATGTTTTCTGTAAACCATAATACCATTATTGGACTTATGATTTGTTCTGAGAGAAGTCAGTTGTGATAATGATAGTTGAGTGATGGATCATGCTCATTTCAGAAATTGAAATAGCTTATCTGCATAGGCACATCTCATAGTTGACAGAATGATAGTAGTTTTAACCAGTTTCACAGAATTTGTGGTTCGCTATGATTCGCAAAACAAATTCCGGAACAAAATTCGAACCCCTTGGGGAATCCAATTCGCTATGTGTATATATACACACTTCTTGGGTCTCAGTATTTGCAGATACATTTTAATTTGTTTGGGTAGCCCATGTCAGATGTCCCTTCCCTTCCACCTTCTCTTTCCTGTTGCCTCCTCTCTTTCTCTCCTCTTTCTCTTTTTGAACTCTCCCTCAAATAGACTCGAAATTCGCTGCAATGAGCGAATCAGTTTGCAAATGAATTCCGAATAAGTTAGGGGAAGCAAATCATGTGACACTGGTATTAACTTATGTTAGAAAAACGTCTTGTTATGACTCTGCTTAAACATGGTGATGTAGAGCAATGGAATTTACACTGATGCTGTGGAGGGAACCTGTAGGCAAACATGAAAACCGAACATCTTTATTTCATATTTAAAAAGTGTTGGAAATTCTTTCAGTAAGAATGATGATCAATGCAAGGATTTGACGTTTCACTGTGAAGGATGCTTAACCTCATGTGGTTTTTGCTTTCTGGTATCAGTTGGTTATCACCGGTATCTCCTCGACAATTTTACTGGCGATGCTGCTGATGGTGTGAGTGAACGTGAAGTAAAGGAGTTCGATGCCCCTTCTGAGGTGGGTATAATTGAGTGCGAGCCTTGAGGAATTTACTTTTCACATGTGATTAGTATGTGGCGTTAATTCCTTACGGTATTTCAGGTCAGAGCACTTATTGAGGGCCAATTTCTCTCTATGCGAGCTCATGTAGAAAGATTTGGAATGCCATTTCCTCCAACTCGGTTGATAGCAACTGGGGGTGCTTCAGCAAATGCGTGCATTCTTGGCTCAGTTGCTTCTATTTTTGGCTGTGATGTTTACACAGTTGAAAGGCCAGGTCAGTGGTGAATATAAGTTGCATTATCAGAGTTCTTTTTGCCTTTTGAAAAAATCTTGTGCAGATGTTCTCCTGTAGAGTCTCAATATGATCCTGTTAACTTTATTTGCAAGCGGCACATTTTGTCTTAAGTGCAACACCACCATGCCTATTATTTTGTCCGGAATCTGACCAATCACTTCGGTGATTTGTAGTCGGTGATTGAAAGTGGGATTGGCTTCTTGTAAAATGGGGTCTCATTAGCTCCGTTTTCCCTGTTGACAGATTCAGCATCTTTGGGGGGTGCCCTTAGAGCTGCTCATGGTTGGCTTTGCCATGCGAGGGGAACGTTTGTTCCTTTCGAGTTCGTGTACAAGGAAAAGTTGGATAAATCATCTCTAAGATGCAAGCTCTCTGTCCAAGCTGGAGATCCGACCTTGGTCTCTAAGTATGCAATGATGATGAAGAAGAGGATGGACATAGAAAACTGCCTCGTTCAGAAGATTGGGCGTCGGTGATGTTGACTAGACTTATCTCACATTATATCATGAATAAGAGAGTAACGGGCAGGTTGATGTAAAATGCAAAGTAATCATAAATGTGTTTGTTGAATAACTCTCTTATTCCATCACACATAATAATCCACAGCAGAAAAAGCTTACTAATAAAAGTCTTTTTGTTTCTTCTTTTGTCGGAAGTTAATATCACTTTTACAGTGACAAAACAAAAAACTACAGCAGCAGCGAAATACTCGAATACTTGTCTTTTCGATTAGAAATGGTTGATCACTTGATCTAACACGGGTAATTACAGCACTCATTAAAGTTAACCTACTTACAGGATAACATTGTGTTTTTGTTTTCTAGATAAAGAACATAAGAGTTTTTGTTACATGAACATGTTCCTCAATCCCAAATACACGTCTAGGGATCGTAGCAACAATTACATCTACAACGGTAACTGGCTCAATCTTGTGGCGCTTTGAAGGGCTGGTATTTTTTTAGAGCAACAATCAATCCCTGAATTGATCCAGCTGCAGCCACCAATGATACCACCAAGCATGCATAGCTCAGTGTCTTCAGAGCAATATACTTTGGGGATGACTTAGGCACCTTAGATTGTGCTATGTGCATCTCAATTGGGAAGAAGACAGTCAGCGGCCAAAATGATAGGGCTCCAAGTAGCCCTAAGAAATCATTGAAGAAGGGGAAGATCATGGCTAGAATGGCTGTGACAATGACATATGCGGTTCTCCATACGAGCCGAAACCAGTTGAAGTAGTAGATTCCACCGCAAAAAGGAACCTCAATGGGGTGCTCCCTAGTTATAAATTTGTTTTCTGACCATCTCTTCCTAGACCAATTTTCGACAAAGCTGAATACTGGCTGTGTGAAAACCTACATGTAATATAAGCACACAGACAATCTTTATAAGCTTAATTCCCCAAAGCAATTTATGAACACATGGCATGCGCTTCTGGCTACGTAGTTTGCATAAATTAGGCCACACCAAAAAAGTTTGCATAAATTACTAGACAGTTCTTCCTACCTGGTAAGCACCCACAAGGTGGACTGCAATGCAGACGTTGGCAAAATCAATTAGCCAGAAAGGCTCATAAAATCCAAAGCCGGTAAGGAAATTTCCGGGAGCCTTGTTGCCGAATGCCGCATAACCAGCACAACCACATAGAATGTAGAACCAGCTGGTCGTAGAGACGCCAATTAGAGATGCCTTCTTCATTACTTTGTTCTCTGCTGGAGTTGATTTCAGTGTATCCTAAAAATAGGTATGAAGTACTAATTAGAGTAGCAACTGAGATAAGAAAGCATATCTTGGAGGAAATTAAGTAGCAGACGGATGGAAAAAAATAAAAACAAAAGGAGTCTATAACTACTACAGTACTACATGAATAAACCAAATGTACTACTTTATATGTAGTACATATAGAGTACAGTGTATCAACAATTAATCTAAGTATCATGAATCATCAAATTCACAAAGACAGGAAAATACTCAAATAACATTGTTATTTTCTTTTTCCCAAGCCTTATATACTGTGTGAATGGTCTTTTCAACCAGCCTTTCCATTTTAACGGGAGCGTTGCTTGTCGGCAAGATTGCAAACTTCAATTAAAAAAAAATTGTGTGAATCTGTTTCATATATGATGAGACTGGGTGATTTAAGAACGTCATTAATGTTTGGGATTGGTCATTAGTACCCACTCTCATATATGAAACGGGTTCATATAATTTTTTGTGAACTTCAATTGCATCTTGTGTAGTTGTGTTGCACTACAACTTAAACAGTTGGACATTCTTAAGGTCTATTCTATCTTATGTTTGTAATAGTCGTTGCTGTTTTATTCTTTTTTAAACAAAAAACCTTTGATATTTTACTTAGTTAGCAGGGCCTACACTAACGGACCAAAAATAGAACATGGAATATGATCTAGTGTTATCTAACCGTCTAACACCCATGTTATGCATATATACTCTAACCAAACATAAAACATGGGGTGGATTGCATAGCTACAAATATATAAGCATGTTTTCTCCATCCCTTCGATGTGGCCATGGCATTGGACCACCACATTTGATGGCTAGCAAAGTAGCATGTACATACCACAAAAATAAAAACAACGTTAGCTAGCTAGGAGCCTAATAGCCTATGATGGTGGCAAATTAGACAATTACTTCCTAAGTTCCTAGTTCCAACCCATTTTCCGAACTCAAGCAAACATGCGTCACATGTATTCCATTTGGCGTCATGGCCAAGCTTGAACCCTTATCAGACGCCACCATATGTCGTGGCTTATCTTTGTACAAGCCGCCACCTCAACTTATGCTTAGGTAAGCCCGCCACATGTTGTAATAGGTACTTTGAGAATTAGTTTAAAAGAGGGGTCAAGTGAGAATTACTCTTTTAAACAACCCCTCTTTAGACAAAGACTAAAGCTTATACATTCATTGATCATTATCATTCATGAATATACATAATCAAACTTCTTGAAGTTTCATTTTTCATGAAAAATGCATTTGTGAAAAAAACACATTCTCAAAATAATAGAATGTCATTATATGCTAAAGTAGAGTTGGCCACAGACGAGCCTCCCATAAAGGCATGGCCCTTCTCAAACATTGGTATTTTAAAAAAAAATTACAAGTGAAGCCAGCCCAACCTGGCCCTTAAAAATTGAAGGGAAGGCTTAACTAGACAACCTTTCTATTTTCTACTTACAAGATTGGCCCTTCAAGTTCTTTCTTAGAGCATCTACAATAGGAGGTTTTTGTTGGGTTTATACTGACAAAAAGAGAGGTTTGATGTTTGAATACCATAGTTTTATCAAATCAAACCTATGCAAATTGGTTTGTGGAGACAAACCTGGGTTTGAAGAAGAAAAATGGGGTCCACCAGGAGAGAGTAAGAAACAACAAAAAATTAAAAAATACAAAGGAGGGCCACCTTAAAACTGTTTTGAGGTTTATTTATAATGGAGTTGAGCTTTGTGGATTTGAGGTTTGATGAATAGTGTGTGTGTAAGAGTGGGGCCCGGCTATAAACCTCCTTTTAGGTTTAACCATTGGTGATGCTCCTATTTGCCTCTTTGCCCTATTTTTGGATTTTTTGTTTTTTATCACCGAAGCCCTATAAAAAAATGCTCAATTTTGTAGCAACTTTTGTGGAATTTTCCTTAAGGTTCTAACTTTCTTGGCACGCAAGTGGTGCACAAACATCCTAATAAGCTTTTTCAAATAAAATTTTTGGATTGTCTCGCAAAGGGCAATTCAAACCGCAAAAGAAGGTTCAGTTTATATTTATAAAAAAATATTAATCTATAGATTAGATTATTATTTTAGCATAGATTTTTGTGAACTTCGAATCTTTTTGGCAGTTGATATCATTTTAGTTTCTTTATATTTACATTATTATTGAAACTTCAAGCCCTACAAAAGTGTGGGCCTAATGGGCCACTTTTAGTAAAGTCGGACACCTAGGGCCAGAAATTTACCTCTAAGCTCGGCTCGGCCCGTGCAAAAAAAATAATTTGAGGGGAAATATTTTACAACTGTGCATGTAAGAGTTACTATTTAGAAATTCATTATAAAAAAAAGATATCTGTAGCGACATTAAGGCCATTTAGATTAGCGGGAATTAAACAGGTTAAGAATTTCACTTGCCTGGATTTCGATAAGGACGTTTGAGTAAGCATAAGCGAAGGCAATGTCGCCTATAGCTTGGAAACACCTCCATATCTTCTCTGTCGCTGACACGTCCACACCAACGGTTACTCCTGTCAATGATGTCTGCCCATGCGCCCCACCTTCATCAATGTTTTTGGACTATAGTCATTACTCATATCTTATCGATTAGCACAATTAGGCCAAAACAACTACTGTATAAAAAATTGTTGTTTGGCAATAAGACTCTTTAAGAACGTATGCTTTTTATGGGAACCACGAAATACTATCAACAAATTGGAAAAAACTACTCAAACTCTCCGGACAATGATTTACCAAATTTTATCTCTTCTCTTTCTAGAATTTAAGAGTAGTAGTTTGTTAATTTTAGTGAGATAAGTCACATTTACACTAACGGTTTCAACCCACCAGGTACTCTAGCATTCTCCTAACAAATTCCGTTGAGTATTTTATTTGTCATTCTCAATTCTCAAATCACAATTGGCTACGTAGACCCCCACAATTTGGCAACGTAAACTTATGAGAGCAAATAGCACATGGAAGATCATGAAAAAACTTCATTCGATAATAAGGTATCTTTAGTGACAATAGGCCCTGAATACCTCCACTATTTCTCTTGTCACTTAGTTTGATTGATATTTTAATCAAGCGCAGTACTATATTACGATCAATCTCAATTCAACTCATTATAAATTATCCTTCATGCTCAATTCTAATAAGACCAATGCAAGTGTGTTCCGCACTTCCATGCTCAATTCATTACAACGCAGTAGCAAAAGATGAAAACCTCTTGTTTGTTTCATGCCCTGTCTAACAGTATCAAAAGATGAAGGAAAACAAAGGCGATTTTAGAAAGCAACAGTAACGCCATACTAGTATACGTATGTTTCCTAATGGGAATCGGATGCCAAAATCAGAGTGGTGGTCCATATATAAGGGATACGTTGCATGGTGACACTTCAAGCTGCCATAATGTAATGGTTGAAAATGAAAGAGAGAACGTAATGGGTGGTCCAGAGAACTTACTAGCAACTTTGGCGATGGAGAGGCCAAGGCCAATAGACGAGTAGGCAAAGGACATGATTGCAGCCACCATGGACAGCCAAGACAGCTCGTGGAAGTTGGGGATTTGGCTGAGAAGAATTTGGAAGCATCCGAATATTATCATAAACGGAGTGTTTGATGTGTTGCACTTCACATAGTGCCCGTTCTTGTGAAAGCAATTTGATCTTTTCACCGCTCTGTTTCAGAACATTTTAAGAAGGGTAATTAATCGACAAGATACCAAAAAAAAGAAGGGTATTAATCGACCAAGGGATCAATATTGTTCAACCGCAATAATCCACACAAAAACTTGTGTGAAAACATATATGAAATGAAACTCATTAATGATATAAAAGGGTGCGTGATACACACATTTTTCTGAAAACACGTTTTGTTTCATATCACGATCTTTACATTTACTCGAAGTCGATGTTGTATTCAGACCAAAAGAAAAAGTCGATGTTGTGTTCTTTACTCAATAAAAGGGTAAAAGAGTTCTGTGATTTTAATTTGTATCAAAGGTGTAAGTTCAACTTCACGAAAGCACATCATCATCTCTTTCAAACAAAAGTAGTGTTTTTACTTATGAGAATTATTATATAAGTATTGACTAATATGAATATTCATATGACTAATAGCAATTTTGATATGACCAATGTCAATTCTCGTATGACTAATAACTTGCACTAAACTGCGCTCTTGAATAAATATTTTATTTCTTTTTCACTTTAGGCATCCAAATTACACATGTACAAAATGTAAGTTTACATTAGGAGTATAAAGTGAGTTCATTTCAGCTCATTTTAATTTATTTCAATTCAGTTTAGAATCTTTAAGGTCAAGAAAAAAAAGTGAAATGCACTGACCTTATAGATACTAAACTGAATTAAAATAAATTGAAATGAACTGATCTTAAAGATACTAATTGCATTCAATTTTTTCCAATTTAATTCAATTTTTTCAATATTTAAATTTATTTTAGTTTTAGTTCATGTTCATACAAACGAACAAAACATCCTAAGGCAACATCCTAAGGCTGTTTTTTTTTTTTTTTGCAGTTAACACTTCTTTTATGTGCGGACCATATAAATTACAGACTTACAATAATTTTTTGTTTTTGAAAAGTGAGAAAATATAGAAACCCGTCATAAAAGTTGATTATTCAAGTCAAGCAATATTAAATGAAAAGTTGAGAGTAGTTTTTGACTTACACCATACTAATGGATGCAGTAATGGTGTATCCAATTGATACGCCTACCAGATTCACGTATTGAGCAAGGCCACATAGTTGGACTTTCTTACCACCTAAACCAACAACGTAACTTAACGTTACAAATGTATCAAAAACTAGTGAAAATCCCAATGCAGTTCATAGGTAGTGTAACGCTACAATGCACTGAAAAGTAGAAATTTACCTCTAACCAACAAGACCAAATTAAAGACTAATTTTTTTCTTGCCTTCACATGATACGTAATCACTACTCAGTAAAGTTCATAACAAAAAATATACATTAGCCATTATCATCCAAATGCTCTAGCTAGACAATTCGCCTGGTATGAATTGTTTGATAAATCTACTTACGCATTAAAAAGAGTAATTAACTAAATCTCATGACAATCTGAACAAGGTCGGGTCCATGGGGAGTCGAACATGTATGACTTTTTAAAATAAGTTTATAAATGCAATCGATTAAAAGAGGATTATTGATGTGTCAAAAAAAGTTTAATAGTAAATAAAAGGGAGAGAATTTGTGTGAACCCGTTTTATATACGAGATTGTGTGAAAGACTTTGAGAGGTCATTAATGATTACCTAATGGGTCATAAATGAATACTTGGAGGTAATTAATGCATACCCGAGAAGTCATTAATACCCAGATTAATATATGAAACGGATTTACACAATTTTTTGTACATTGTAAATAAATTAATATCCGATTTGCGTTTTTTTTTAAGGTAAGAATAGAAAGGGATAACGCATGCATACAACTATTTCATACATTTTTGATGTATTTAAATATAGCTTATACATCCTCGTTAAAATAATCAAAACAGATCCTATACATAAATAATTAATGATATTAATAAAAAGAGCTCCATTTCTAAAGTGCAATGATGATTACATAAATAAAATAATCTCATTAACAATATTTTTTGTTACTGTCTCATTCATAACCTTTAAAATAAAAGTAATTGTTTACTACGAATGTCAAGTGTGCGATTTACAAACATTCTAATATTCCTCAAATAAAATATTGCTTATGCTGTACTAAAATTAGACCGAATCCAAACAAAATTCTTTAAGCCCCAAAGACTAGAGAGTTAGAGACTGACATGACAGAAGTTCGCATTGGACGATATCAGATACCTTTTCATCTTATTTCCGCAGCCATTTTGTCGGACTAAAATTTTGAACATGAATTCTTAACGAAAACCGATTCTGAATTTTTACTAAATCATGTTACAGGAATGAATTGCAATTTTGCAAAGATATGGGAGTCTGGGGCAAAACAAAAAGAGCACATGATATGATTCATGTGTGCATTACAGTAAGCTACACAGATTAACAGATATATACTGTACCTAAATTCGCTCTGACAACTTCCATGTATGTGTAGTTACGCTTGCCGGTTGCAGGGTCAGGAGATCGGTAACAATCTGCCAACATAGTAGATGTCATGTAAGTGATTAAAGAGAATGCCGCTAGCACCGCTGGCCCTGCCACCCATCCCAACTGCGCTATCGCCCACGCCAGCGACAGCACTCCCGACCCTATCACAGCCGTTATTATATGAGCGCTGGCGGTCAGCACCGTTCCTGAACAAACGACGAGAAAACAATCATATATATGCATTAGCATTTTAGTTTAGCATATTCAGTCATTTATAGTCCAACAAAGAATTGAGAAGATATAAAAAAATTGCTTTCATTTCTATGAGGAAAAGCACCAAAACAGGTTACGGTGCGAAAATTGGGAACATAACATCTAATGTCGTAACCACTGGGCAAAAACCAAGTAAACTGACTGAAAAATTACCAGTTCGCTTGGCGCGACCATCATCGTCGAGATTCTTGTGAAATTCTTGGTCATCATTTCCTGCATGGCCTTGTTCAACATATAAGGTCCGGTTCTCGTTCTGAGTAACCATGATATCTCGTCGATTTGGTTTTAGAGTATATGTTTATAGATGTTAGAAAGGTTGGGTGCAAAGAAGGTTTATATATAAGGATGTTAGAAAGGTAGCGAGTCTAGCGAGATAAGAGTGTTATAAAAACGGGGGTCCAAAAAGTAAGGGGAAAAGGGGAGAGGGTAATTAAGAGCGGTGCGAATTGAAGTCAAATATGAAGGGGCAACAACACTACAACAGTAGCAGATAATGTTTTGTGGGTGTGCCACCTCATAAATTGGGAACTTATTTAGTGAATTGAAGCTACCAGCTGCATGAGAATCAATTTTGTTCATTGTATTCAGACGTGTAAGTTAGTTGGTCCGGTTTCGGGTTCGATCATTTTGGGTTAGGCTATTTTCAGGTTTGGTCTTTCATTTTTGTTTAAAATTTTTGGTCAATAATGAGTTTAGGTCGGGTTTGACCAAACGAGTTGTATATCTTGTTTTGTTCGATAAATATATTATTTTATTGATAAAATCATAAATATAATTATCAAATGAATATTTATAAATTTTTAATTGGACAAATAGGTTGTTTCGGTCGTATCGGTTTTTTCGAATTCAGGTTGAGCTTTTTTGTGTTTGTAACCCAATTTTTTCAAGACGATTTACGAGTCTGTTTTGGGTCGGATAAGATTCTATCAGGGCTAGTTATATTGTATTTAATAATTACATCAAAAATAGTTTGCTGTTTCTGATAATTTAAAAGCACTAAATGTAGTGCGCAATGCTTTACAAAAATGGATTTGTATAATTCAATCAAGACGTGCATGAACAAGATAGCATGTTGGAGAGGGAGCCCTCTCCTTCCCTAACTTTACCACTTAGACTGTGTTTTGTTCGTCGATACTACTACAGTTTAGATTTTTTCAGTTCAGTTAAGTTTAGTTTTTTTCAGCTCAATTTAGTTCAGCGTTTTTCAGTTTTTTCATTTATAGTTATATTTTTTAACTACATTCAGTGTTTTTCAGATAAAGTCAGTTTTCTTCAGTATTTTTCAGTTCAGTTTTTTTTCAGTTTTTTTCAGTTCAGTTCAGTTTCAGTTCATATATTTTCAGCCGACCAAAACACACCCTTAATTACGGTTTACTTTATTTTTAATTTTTTCATCAACTTAATAATATAGTTTCAATTTTTTAAACTAGGATATTTTATTTACGTCAATCAAGTTATATACTGATATTGATTTTTGAGCATTTGTGTGCCACTAGAAATATCTTATTATTTTGTAAGTTTATAAGATTAGTCCAATATGTGATAGTTTTTAAATGTAGTTGAGCAATTAAATGATTTAAAAAAAATGTAATCCATGCAACTCAAATCGTTTAGTTTAGCTATAAATATGTGAGTTATTATTATAATCTCTTTCCAACTTTCTCGCTTATTCATTTAATGTACATTCTTTATCATTGGTTCATTTATATATTTTTTGCATCCCCAAATTTTATACCTATCCAATTTTTTAAAAAAAAAAATGTTTGAAAAGTTGTAACAAATTTGTAGCGATAAGGTGGAAGTGGAATTACAGTTGCAAATGGGGTTCTAAAATCATGTATGCATAGAAAACTTTGGGAGTTGTAGGGATAATCTTACCCTTATACTTAAATTATCGGTTGCAACAATCCATCTAATCATTGATTGGTGTTTTAATTATAATCTTTTGACCATTTGTTAGGTTACCAAGTTAGCTAAATATCAATTAAGGAAATTTATTAATAAAATAAACAATGGACAATTGATAAAATGTTAACATACACCACATAAATCATACTAATAAATTAAATTGTATTTTATTTATATAAAAATTATATTTCGCTACGTTTAGAGAAACACAATCATCATCATTGCTTAATTGTTCATTTTTGTTGAACTTTTGAGATTCAAAATATTGCAAATAATTTACATTTAATAACATAACATATTTTAATTAGTAATTTTTTGTCTTCAATCTCTAGAAATAGGGAACAAAAATTTATGTTGCAAAAGATTACTTTTATTTTATGGGCCATTTAGAAAGATCGTAATTCCTTTATTTTTTAACCCATGAGATCCTATTTCAGAACATATTAATCATAATATTATTAGGTACCTTCTGGAATACAGTCTCGCGAAAATATAGATTTTTTAAATAACACTAATAGCCCCATCCTTTCTTTCGGTTAACTATAAAAGGTCATCGAAATGTTTTAGATGGATACCTCCTCCAAAATGGTTTATAAAAATTAAATTTTAATGGTAGTCAGAACAATTATGTCACCTTTGGGTTCTTTATCAGAAATGATTATAATCAATTCCTTAATATGAATTACTCGAAGATTGGAATTGCAAGTATAATTGTAGGGCTGTTCGAAATGGACTTTTAGCAGCATTGAGATTGAGTTTCAGGAAAATGTGATAACATAGTGATAATTAGAGCTTTGCAAAGAACGTTTAGAGCACCATTATGTGCACTATATCAAAATTTATTGTAAGAAAATACTAGAAATACTCCATACATTAGTTTTCTATTTAAGGGAGTTTCATTTTCAAACTTTAACATAAAATTTAAAATGCAAAAACATGATATTTCCTACCAATGTATTTAAGTGAGTTAAATTATTAATTAAATATAAACTACACCAACCAACTAGATCAAAAGTTACAAATATCAAGGTTTCATAATAGTCATTAGCAATCCCTTTGATGTACCTACAAAAAACTTTGTACCATATTCTTGAAGAAATCTCGTATTATAATTTATTTATTTTGAAATCAACTCGTATTCAACAAGTCTTTGATAAATCGGGTGTACACATATAGCGGGTGATTTATGACTAACAATAAAGTAACTGACCAACAACATTAAAACTACCACTAATGGTATATGTAGAAATGCTTTGAAAAAACACCCGTGTACCTAAAACTGTTATCTAGTTGGGGAGCACGCGAGAGAGACAAGTTTTTCCCAAAAAAATGAGTGATAAAGAAAAAAAATTCCTAGGATGAAGTCCTATTGCAGTAGCAAATTCGTGCACCCATCAGTGGCCGTAGTTACTCCGTAACTAGTTTCATCTTATTATACCCATTCAGAATTTCAGAGCAACATGGGCTTCCTTCAAGTAATCATGTGTGAGGATCTCCCACTCTTTTTCCTTCAGATTGCAACCGGACCATGTGTAAGCAATTGATTATGGACATGAGAACATGTTGACTCTTCGTCAAGATAAGACTATAGGATTGCCTTTAGTGAACAAATAGAACAAGACGGAGAGGAAAAATACTTCCAAATTCTGTTGTCAATCGTACACTTGGAATTTTTCGTCTTACTAACGTGATTCTCTTAAAAGGCCAAGTATAACCTAACATATGATTATGATCGTCCACTAGGCATATCGACTTCAATGTGGACAATTGCTTCTTTATCGCATAACTTGATCGTTTTGAACTTCTTTTCCCCTCGAATAAATTAAAGATAATTGTTACTCAGTACAAGTTTGAACTTCCTTATCTAAACTCATATGATTATAATCGTCAACAAACATTCTTCCTTCACTTAAAGCATCTACTACTAATCTCCAAATGCTCAACCTTATTAATTCAATGGTTAACATATACTCCTCCGTCCCCAATTAAGTGTCATTTTTAACCATATTACACATATTAAGAAAACATCATTTATTGACCTTGTAATCAACAAAAAGTAATCTTTTCTCAATTTTGCCCCTAATTAATATTGTGTTCATACTTTTACAACTTGACAACATAATAAATGATGGGGGTATTATAGAAAATTACCATAGAATGGTAGTTAAAGTGGACATAATTTTGGGACA
>ONZK01004151.1:22937-37770 GCA_900322385.1 Pharnaceum exiguum
ATCAGGTAACTATTTTGGAATATTGAAAAAAGAGGGTATCAACTTGGTATTATGCTATATGTCGGGTAACCAAAATGGTATATTTCCTACTAAGGATGATGATAGGTAGTATGTTTATGCGTTTGATGATGGTATTGCAACAACATTGTGGTGATTTGTTGAGTTTTGGCGAATTTGTACCAAGAACCCTAAAATTTGAATTTGGGGCTTTTTGATTTTGGCTTGCTTTGGCTTGATTTTTGGTTGATATATGCAATATTTGATGTAATAAGCATGATGGTGAAGTCAATTTTGCATTTTGGTTGAGAAATTTGCGGAGTTTTGTGCGTGAGGCGGTTTCCGGCTAAATGGGCGAACTTGAGCATTTGTTTGAGCTAATTGAGCATAATGTACTTGTAAATGACCAGTAGTCATGATTGTTGTGCTTGAAAAGTATTTTTGATCATGTTTGAGAATTAGTCCTGTAGACAGTGATTTTCGAAATTTCATGTTGTAGTGGCCTGCTGATGCAGTTTTAAGTTAGGAAATAAAATATTTTTGGGGTTTTTTGTTTATAAAACAAAAACAAAAAGGATATGAACTTGAATAGATTGCCGACTCCTCAAGAACTCAAGAACTAAGGTTACTCAAGAACTAAGGTTGCCACTCCTGGCTTTGTTCCTCACCACTCCTGATTTAAGAACAAACTCAAGATTTCAGAAAACTCTCTGAAGACTCTTTTCATTAATAATCAACACACACATAAAAATAACACACCTAAGCCCTTTATATAGGCTACAATTGTCCTAAATCTAGTAGGAAATTATTCCTCTAAGAATATTCCAGAAGAAAAAAAATTACAATAAGGAAATAAAGAAAATAAACTATTTTCCTAAACTGTGAATAGTACCCGTGAATAGTAACCAGGTGAATAGTAACTCGTGAATAGTAAATAACCCTAAAAAAAACTCTTCTTTCTAAACTTTCCTAAACTAATTTGGAGAAAAAGAAAACTTCTTTTCTCTTTATTAGACCCTTTAATTTCCTAACTTAAAACGGCATCATACTCCCCCTCTTGAAAAGATTTGTCCTCAAATCTAGGGGCATCGAAGTAACACAACCGTCCACCTGGATCAAAGACAAGTCTTACATAACCGCCTTGAATGTTAACACATGAATAATTCATCCATAAAGACAACATTAACCTTCTGTTGTAGATTTCCATCTTCCATATGTGACTCTTTAGAATCCTCCACCAAGAAAAGACTCTTCTCTTTTGGGTCAAGCCATGAATCATATTGAAAAAGTATATCCACCACTTTTTGTTTCTTTGAACTCTCCAAAAATTCCTCATATGGATCTTGATAAGTGGATAATAGAGAATTTGAAACTTGGTTCACATCAACTACCTCTTCTTTTATGATTGGCTCCTCATAGATCTCTATCACATCATCTTCATGCACATTAGTTTCCTCTTCTTTGATCTCCTTAGTAAGAAGTTCCTCCAAAATCTTCTTCTCTTCTTCATGTTCTTGCAAAATATCTTTTCAATGCCAATCTCTATTTCATCAGCATTCATTGTCAAAGTCCTCCACACGCTGTAAGTTATAGGTTCTTGATTAACACTCTCAAAACTTGAATGGCTAAATCCAAAGCACTTGGTACATCTATGAATAGGAAAACATCCCATCGTATGTAGATCGTTGAAATTTAAGAAAATCTCATAACCTTGCTCTTGATACCAATTTGATGCGTAAGCGGAAGCAAATAAAATATTTTTGGGGTTTTTTGTTTATAAAAAAAAATAAAAAGGATATGAACTTGAATAGATTGCCGACTCCTCTGCACAATCAAACTCAATAACTAAGGTTGCCACTCCTGGCTTTGTTCCTCACCACTCCTGGTTTAAGAACACACTCAAGATTTCAGAAAACTCTCTGAAGACTCTTTTCATTAATAATCAACACACACATAGAAATAACACACCTAAGGCCTTTATATAGGCTACAATTGTCCTAAAACTAGTAGGAAATTATTCCTCTAAGAGTATTCCAGAAATAAAAAAATTACAGTAAGGAAATAAAGAAAATAAATTATTTTCCTAAAGTGTGAATAGTACCCGTGAATAGTAACTCGTGAATAGTAAATAACCCTAAAAAAAAACTCTTCTTTCTAAACTTTCCTAAACTAGTTTGGAGAAAAAGAAAACTTCTTTTCTCTTTATTGGACCCTTTAATTTCCTAACTTAAAACTGCATCACCTGCTTGATGTGGCTTAATACTGTGTTGCATTTGCTTGAGTGTAGTATGTCTACTTCTTCTTCACGAACCGGTAGGTCTAAAGAAAAAAGACCGTTTTCACCTTCTGTGAGCTCCAGTAGAGCTAGTTCTTCTCGCACTAGTGAGGGAGTGCGTTCTGTTCCTTTTGAGGTCGCCAAAGATTGGTGCGTGCTTGGCGAAGGAAGGACGATCAAGAGAGTACAACAAGTACGCTGTTGATGGTCACTATGTTCAGCAATGGATATTTAGTGCTGTCGATAACACTGATCTTACTTTTAAGTCTGAGTATCATCTTTCTGCGCTTGCTTTGAGAGGAAAGGTAATTCTGCCGAATTCTGATTGATTCTAATCTTGTGATTGTACTCCTCTTGCTTGGATGCTCATTTGTTGTTTCCTTGTAGGTGGGTGAGAAGGTTAGGTGCCATGTCAAGTTCCATGCTGCTAAGGGGTTGTTGACAAGGCTGGATAAGGGAGTTCAGATTCTGGTGCAGAGAAGTGGCTTAGGTCCCCTGATAACAGCTCTGGGTTCTGGTGCTTATGACTATGACTTGCTGTATGGTTTGGTGGAGCGATTCTGGGATACTACCAACACGTTCACATGCCGTGGGGTGAGATGACTATCACCCCTCTTGACTTTGCTATGATTTCGGGGTTGTCTTTTGAGGGAATGCCGGTTGTATTCCATGATCATCCTAGTCATGAGCAGCTAGAGGAGCTTTTTGGATCGACAAGGAGTTTATAGGCTCACATGAGCAAGTATCGTATCTTCAAGGACGCGTTAGAAGATTATAGTGTGAGGGAGACCACTCCTATGAGCAGCAGGCTCGTATGTTCTTAACTTACTTCATTTCCGCGACTTTCTATTCTGATAACGGAAGTCGTATGTATACTCACTGGTTTAGAGCTTTGCGGGACCTGGACAAAGTGTCAAAGTTCAATTGGGGGGAGCCAGAATTTGCACAGCTTTACTTCAGCTTAGGGGTGCCTGTACGGCGCAAGTCTTGAAGAAGAACGTCGTCTATGGTCAGTATCATTTGGCGGGACTTTGGCCAATTGTAGAGGTAAGATGCTTCATATTTTGCTTTTGTTTGCTTGCATTTTTGCATGTATTGACTTTGCTTGTTATATGCAGGCTTGGTTCTTGCAATATTTTCCTCAGTTTGCGCCTCGGATTGATGGAGGTGAGGTGCCATTCTTAGCCAAGTGGAGGTCCTGGAAATTTGAGAAGATATTTCCTTCGGTGAGCAGTTTAGGCTTCATTTTGATGTTGGTGAATCTTTGCAGGTATGTCACTTGTTTATGCTGATTGTGATTGACTTGCCTTTGCTTTGATGTTGACTTGCAATTATTTGATGTTGCAGGTGGAATATGATCCTTCGACGGCTTCGAACTTGCCAACCAACATGCAGAGCGGTTTTGAGCGTAGTGGGAGGACCATGGTGTTCATGGGTCCGTTTGGCTTTGTTTGGTGGCTAGGTGAGCGCACTTGGAGGCAAAACCCGCATTTTACTGGTTATCAGGTGCCTTTTGATCCTCGGGAGGAGATGGAGGTGATAAGGGGAGGTACATCAGCTTCTATGTGGCTTCGCCGTGTCAATCGTGGCGAATACTTGCAGTTCTTGACTAGATTGATGGGCCGTTTCCCAAATGTAAGTGTTTCGCATGGATTTTTTATTTAGTTTTGCATAAATCTGTTGTACTTGACTTGCTTGCTTTGGTGTATCACAGGGTGCACCGCCTGATGGGCCACAACCCGAAATGTCAGATAATCGAGTGTATTATGGTGATAACCAATATTTGGAGATTCCCGAAGCTGATGAGGAAGATTATCCTCTTCCCGAGAACTTTGAGCATGTAAGTAGCTTGCCTTTATGTCTTGCATTTAAATGGATTAATGCATGCGACTCATGTTTGTTAATCTTGCAGCTGAGTATGGAGAACATTAAGAAGTCTTTCAGGCTTATCAGAAACTTGAAGAGCTTTGTTAAAAGCGTTCGACCATTTCACAAAAACAGTTCTTCCTCTCGGCATCAGGTATAACGTGGTTTGGATGATGGAATTGTAGTTGTGATTGTGGTTGCATGGTGATGGCTGAAATGGTGGTAATATGGATGGTTTATTTTGCTTGGGTTGGTTGTTTGCTTTGCTTGTCTTTGCAGGTGTTCGGGAATTTTTGTGTGGCTTGCTATAGTAGGGTTATACTGGCGAAATTTTGACATTTCCCTGTTGTTTCTTGCAGAGTGATACCACTAATGCTCCAGAGGTAACTAGGGATGCTCCTAACCAGCCTGGGTTTCATTATGCTCCGCCACCATTTTACTACCCTTATGCGGGCTTTCCTCCACCTGGTGGTTTCCAAACTTCTGCTGGCGTATCTCAGAGTATTGTTGGTAGTTTTCAGACTGCTCTTGGCATATCTCAGACTACTACCACTGGTGGTCCTTTCATGTTTCCTGTGGTTCCTGATAGTCGAGGTGGTTTCCATGCACCGGTTCCTCACAGATATTTTCTTGATTACAGGCCGACTCAGCCTCAGCTTGATGTAGAATATGGTAGGGCTTCTATGGATACAAGTGGAATGTATGGCTACATCTTCCACGGCTTTCCTAGGCCGGATAGAATGTAGGGTGTATCCTTGTATTTGCAAAACCAGTATAGTGACTTGGTACCTGTAACCTGTTTAATTATTCCATTGCATTTTGTCCTTTGTTATTACACATTGCACGTTGCATTTTATCCTAATGATCATCCCACTAGTGATAAATGACTCGGAGATAGCTAATATGGGACGCATGTATGAAGATATAAAAAGTTATGTACAAATATAAAGTATAAAGTATAAAGAAAACAATTTTATTTACATAAAAAATAGTAATTTCCCTCAATGTTGTGCTCCAAATGTAAATAATAGAATAATAATTTTCAGCAAGTACAAAGCTCAAAATAGGGTAAGAAACCGACAAAGAAAAGGGTTTAATTTGTGGGAAACAGAAAAAGAAAAAGGGAGAACCGACATGCTGACGTGGTGGGTCGTGCGCCTGGCGCACAACGTGCCACGTCAACGCCGGTGATTTTTGGGTTTTTTGCTTTGGTTTTTAACCTGGATTAGGATTTTGCTGCGGGTAGGAGTCTTGGCCGACTCATATGTCGTGAGATCTTCTTTTTCCTCACTATATATACCTATGCTTGGCTCAACCTAAAATCATTCAAACTTGTCTTCTTTTCTTTCTCTCTCAAAAGTAGTCATTATGGAGAAGTTTAAAGTCTTGCTTTCAAATCTCTTTATGGATGATGTTGTAGTGTTTAGGAATTTTCATCTTGCTCCCGCCCAGTTGCTTGCTCACTTTGTTATTGATTGGGAATTTTTGAAAGCTACTGTCACCTTTTGGGATCCCCACAATCATGTTTTCAGATTTGGTGATAAGGAAATAAGTCCATTGCCAGAAGAATTTAGTGCCTTCTTGAGTTTTCCCCACATGGGTCCACCTGCCTTACTTGGAGAGGAGAATAATTATGTGACAAAGTTCAAGAAGATCTTGGGTCTTACTGACAAAGAGGCCGAGAAGATCATTGTTGGTAATGAAGCCAACTTAGAGGAGCTTGTGAAGAGGTTTTCTTGCCATGTTGATCATTCTCAGAAGAGGCTTCGCAGGATGAAGGATTTGTCTTTTTGCATGCTTGCTTATCATTTCTTTGTGCATGGGAGGAGTGAAATGGCAGATCTTAGGCTTATCACCTTTCTTGAGCCTATGAGCAAGGGATGTTCTATCATGCCTTTGGTTGTAGGTGAAACCATAATTGGCTTAGATGCAGTGCAGGAACATCCTGGAAGTCGTTTCAGAGGAAGCCCTTTTCTTCTTCAGGTAAATGCTCAACTTTTGTCATGCTTTTGAGAACTTGCATGTAATAATGCTAACTGTCTTTGTGCTTTGCAGATATGGCTTATGGAACGTCTTAGTCTTATCAAACCAGTGCCCATGTATTACCATGCATTGGATTTTCTTCGTAGAGGCCGTCTTTTCAAAAGGATGGATACTAATGTTTGGATGAATATCTTGTACTCTATTGAGACTATCAGGTGGACCGTCCCATGGTGGAAGATCAGAGCTATGAAGGGATGTGCTAGCTCGACTAGCCACATTCGCATTTATGGTTTGGATACGAGCACCTTCATTTTTCCGCACAGGATTATGAGACAGTATGGCATGAGGCATGTTGTTCATCACTTGATGTGGTAGCTTGTGGTCGCTCAGATTTTACTCCATATGTGTGGAGGGGCTACTGGAATACTCTTCCCAATTGGATGCCATCGAAAGCTGAAGATGATCATGTTTCTTCGTTTTACTTAGAGTGGATGCGTGATTCTACTCCCATTGTGATGAGTAGGGCTAAGGAGCAAGAGCTTGAGGAGCAAAGAGCACTTGTATGGGCAGCTATGGATGGATCTTTGGCAGCATATTTGGCACCCAAGAAGAACATTCTTAAAAGGGTGAGAGAGGAATCTAGAGCAACTGAATTCAATCGGCAACCAGCTCGTGTACATGATCATGAGGCTTCTACTTCAAGAGTTCGAAATCTTTCTACAGTACCCTTGCTTGATCGTCTGGAGAGGGTGGATGCTACTTCACGCAAAAGGAAGGCCAATGATGCTAAGGCCCCAGTTCCAAAGAAGAAAACAGTGAAGATATCCAGGTGTGGAAACAGAATCTGGCGGCGTGATGATAATGAGGAGCCCCAAAGCAAAGGTCGTGATAAGCCTTCGGGAAGCAAGCCGAAGAAGTAGGTAGCTCAGGAACCTAAACTCGTGAACTTTGTCATTTGATTGCAATGAAGTTTTTATTTGGTGGTTTTCAACTTAGCCACTCTTGTTTTACTTTTATGCCTTGATTGTTGCCTAAGTACATTGTCTTGGATGATCAACTTAGCAGGCCTAAATCTCTCATGCTCTCATTTTGCCTAAGTCGCCCTTAGGGGTTTTCAACTTAGCCACTCTTTTGTATTTGTAATTGGGATAGGGAATTTGCACAAGTAATGAAAATGCACAAGTAGTGATGCGCAAGTAAATGAAATATGTTTTTGCATTGAGTAGATGGAAAATACAATTCATAAGACAATTTTGAAGTGGAGTAAATGGGGAATGGGATATTGGTGCAATCGGGCCTTTTGCAAAAGGTTGCCTACGTATCCAATTTAGAATCAGACTGCTTGTAGTTCAGCTCGTGCCAGTAGCACTTGTATTTTTGGTGTTTTTTAGGAATCAGTAGTTTCGAATTTCGATATTAATGGGTCCGATTTTTTTTTTTTTGACACAAAGCAGTAAAGCATAAGTTTAAAATTAAAGAAGGGAAATGGTTGCATTATGGAGCCAATAGCTCCATGCATTGGTCAGGACCAGTAGTCCTTAAATGATCTTGATCGTCTTCCCATCCTTTGTTTACATTTGGTGGGGGTTGTATCTTTCGGCTGATCAAATCTTCGTGAAACACATATTGGTGTTTGATAAGCAAGTTGATGCAATCACGAACCTTCTTGCAACGATGGGTGGAGTTTCCCACATTTTGATGATATTCGCAGTATTCATCAAGGTTTTTGCCTTGCGGTGGTATGTAAGGCGATGACGGTGGCAGCTTGATTATTTTATACTCTTTCAGGATTTCAAAAGCTTCCTCTGGACAAAGGGGCGTTCTCCTTGGTACATGACGTCTTCGCTATTTTTCGTATGAGATCTCTTATTATTAGTGCACCATTACTCACTAATTTTTTTATTCTAATCTTGAGCCTTAGGCAAGCATTGGTATGATGCCCATAAGTGCCATGATAGTGGCAAAAGTTGCTTGAGTGAATGGGATAAGGCTCTGGATCGCTTCACGGGTTCCAATTTGGAGGTGTTAGTGGATGTAATATGCCTTCGTTTCACAGCTTGTGAAAGGTTTATTCCGAGTTGGTGTTTGCCAATTCAGGTAATATGCGGTCTTTGTTGCGAACGGCGGATATCAACTGTTGTGCTTGCTTTAACATGAACCCCATTTGCTGGTGCATTTGATTGAGTTGTTCCATAACTTCTTCTTCTGGGAAACAGGCTTGAATTGCTGGTATATTTTCGACTTGGAAACCAGTAATTTCCTCATCTTCTTCTGTGTGTTCTATATCGAGGATTCTTTCTTTTGACACAGAAATATGTATGTGATTTGCACTGACTATCTTGACCATATAGTCATGTATAAGCTTCATCTTTGAAGTGCAGAGGAAGGGACTGAGTTCATTTCGTGGATCCAGGGACGACCCAAGATGAAGTTGAAGTTGGCGTTGATATCCATCACATGAAAGAGGGTTTTCTTTTCAATGTCGGCTATTTGTATAGCTAAAATCAAAGTGCCAAGTGAGTTCTTAGTAGAATTGTCATAGGCTCTAAGCCTTTGTGTGGATGCTGCCAAATCTGTTAAGTCATATCCCAGGACACGAGCTGTTTTCAATGGGCATACGTTCACTCCTAATCCATTGTCAACGAGAGTGAGAGGCACATATCTCTTTGCACATTCAACTGTTAAGTATAAAGGTTTGTTGTGGCATGGACCTTCAGGTGGAAGGTCATCATCTGTGAATGTAATGGTGGCTTAGAACTAGCGGGAGCAATGTAGTTCACCACCTGCTCTGGAGTTCTTTCAGAAGATTCACTCAACTTTTCTAATGCGTTGATTATGGCATTTCGGTGCTTAAAAGATGACGCCAAGAGTTGCCATATGTTGATGTCAGCACAAGTTTTTCTCAACTGCTTGAGGATGATGTCATTGTCTTCTTCAATTTTCTGTGAGGTTGATAGACTCGACCAGATCTCGTAAGGTGGCCAATTTTTAATCACTTGATCAAACATCGTCTTCTAATTCCGCCTATGGGTCTTAATTTGTGATAGGTATTTGTTTCCTCCCATCGAAGATTGGGTACACAGGATGTGGCTCATCATCATCATTTTCCCATATGCCGCAAATGAGCAAGGATGGGTCAAAGTTGTAAGGTTCTTCATAAATAGAACATATGGCTTGTACTTCAGCTGCTTTGAGTAAAGGTAGGTCACCCTTTTCTGTGAGGTTGATAGACTCGACCAGATCTCGTAAGGTGGCCAATTTTTAATCACTTGACCAAACATCGTCTTCTAATTCCGCCCATGGGTCTTAATTTGTGATAGGTATTTGTTTCCTCCCATCAAAGATTGGGTACACAGGATGTGGCTCATCATCATCATTTTCACATATGCCGCAAATGAGCAAGGATGGGTCAAAGTTGTAAGGTTCTTCATAAATAGAACATATGGCTTGTACTTCAGCTGCTTTGAGTAAAGGTAGGTCACCCTTGTCAATTAGGTCTTGAATTCTATCTCTTAACTTGAAGCATAAGTCTGTGTTATGACTCTTGCTTTGATGATATTTACAAAAAGCATTAGCATCCCATCTTGGACCCCTTTTGTCTACTAGTGGATCGCTTTCTGGAGCAGGCAATGGCTGGATTTTGTTGGATCTCATAATACGCTCAAATGCTTGTTCAAGTGGCATGCCAAGTGGGGTGTAATTTCTTTGAGTTCTGGTGAGAGTGCTAACTGCAGCGATTTTGGGGAAATCGTTGTGATTGCTGGTCGAACCCTTGTTGTAATAAGTTCTTTTAGGAGCCGCTGGTACATGGTTTCTCTCTCTATTCTCCTGAAGTACTGTCTCGACTCTTACCCCAGCTTGTTGGAAGGAATCCCAATCGGACAAGGACATGAAAGTGATGGGGTTTGCATATTCTGGCAGAAGGCATGACCGAATGATAGAAATTTTCTCGGGTACTCTTGGTTGAACATCCATTTGAGACAACTTAGTTCTCCATCTATTGGCGAAGGTGACAAAGTCTTCTCCTGGTTTTTGCTTGGTTGTGTTCAGCTCTTCAGTGGTGACGGGGCAATGAAGGTGAGAAACTGAATTGCTCCTTGAATGCTTTGGTGAGTGCCTTCCAATCAAGGATGACATTGCTAGGCGAGTTGTTGTACCATGTTTCAAGATTGGTATCAAAAGTACTAGGGAAGAGATAGACGTAAAGACTTTCATCCACTCCTCGTAATGCCACATTGGTTATGAACTTATTGATATGACTCAAAGGATCCCCCTTTCGGTACTTTGGTAAGTTTGTCATCAGGAAATTGGGCGGCAATTGTCCTTCGATTTGCTGTCGACTAAGCATCTTACGGTTGTCACTTTTTGTAGACTCGTTAACACGAGCGTCTACTTCAGCCAATTGTTGCTTGAGTGTCTGAACCTCTTCGTTGGTTGGGGTGTCATTGACCTTGGTGGTTAATATGCATTCAGCTTGTGACTCAATTCGTCTATCAATCCTTGCAATCTTTGTTATTCTAGGGTCGCCATTGCTTTTGGAGTTTGGTTAATGGGCAAAGGCCGGATGTTTTAGTAGAGGTGTATCTCGGGAGGTATTTTGTGGAAGGGTGTTTTGTGATGTTAATGGAGTATCGAACTGCAGATTCCTGATGAGGCGGGAATTAGGTGTCGGTCTCTCACAACCTGGAGCTTGCTCTTTCTTCTTATTGCCTATCCTGTTTACATAGGAGACAAATTTGAGGTTGAAAACGTTACTTTTGATGAAAACGGTTTTGCTTTTGAAAATCATTTTGCATGGAAAACAATTTTGTTTTTGAAAGTGTGTGATTTGTGCATGTGTGTGCGTTTTGTGAAGGAGATGGTGGTGCATGTATGCATGAACTAAGGTTACAAGTTTGACACTCATATTGACAAGCATTGACTCAATATGAAATGGGGAAGGGAGATGCATAGGTTTATGGGTACACGACTCACCACATAGCAATGTAGGGAGAGGGGTGCAAGCATGCAAAGGTTTAGACATGGGCAAATGACTTACGTCATCTACACGCCCCGACGCGGTGTTGTTTAGACGTTGCATGTAGTTTGTGTAAATGACCCTTGTCACGGGGTGTTTTGACATGATTCTGACACGTGTGGAATATATTTGACTTGGTTTGACAAGGTTTGAGGTATACATGGTCTTGACTCGACACGCAAAATAGGCAAATTGGCATGCATTTGGCTTTACACACTATGACATGCAATTGACTCGATATGACACACAATTAGTGGTTTGACACACATTGGCATGCAATTGACACAGGTTTTAGGCTAACTTGACACCTAAGAGGGTTGTCATGACATACATTTAGACTTAACTTGACATGCATTTAGGCGTTTTGACACAGGATGGCATGCAAAGACAGGACGACACAGGAGAGGGGGTGGCCGACCATGCGACCACGCGTGGTGCGTGTGGCGTGAAGGGAGGACGGTGTGCGTGGGGACGACGCGCGTGGGTGCGTGTGGGACGACGCACGTGGGTGACAGGTGACCGACTTGATAGGGGTTCGTCTCGACACACAAATGACATGTTTTGGGATGATCATGACACATGAATACATGTTGATTAGCACATTTTAAAATTTGATTAGGGTTTTTTTTTACAATGAAGACATGAATGGGTTAGCACAAATAATATAGCACGTATACTCGACAAGCATGCGTATGCAATATGCAGTTGACACACCTAAAGTGGGTTCTAGTTTTGCTATAGTTTGGCTTGATATTGCGGGCTTAAGGCTTGGGTTCTCATACTGACATGGTCATCGCCCAATTATAGAGGTTACGATTCGCATGTTGAGTTCATTTCCTTGTCACTAACAGGAAATGGTGTATGAGTGATGACATAGGCTCAATTCAACGACAAGTGTAGCCAGTAGCCGTTGTTGTATGAGTACTATATCATCGGGGGGTTGCTATTTTGGGTAACCTAGACAACTTCCTCGGATGGAAGACGATGCAAATGCAATATGATGACAGTATATACAGATAATAATGTTGTTAAGCGCATATAATTGAATTAATTATTTTTTGAGTCTTTCCCTCTAAGCGTCCCCAACAGAGTCGCCACTTGTACACGCCTGGGCCCCGTCGCCTAATGGAGGATTAGTAATCCCCGTTAGGTTCTAGGTAAACCCGATTGTCTACCCGGTAGGTAGGTTTCAATGCTGATACTTAGAGTCGCCACCAATTTTATCAAGTATAATTACTATTAGGAAAAAAAATTGGAAAACCATTTTACATTATTTGCTTATTATAGCTATAGTGATATTTGTACAAACTGTAAATGACAAGCCTCTTACTTGCCATTATTTATCGAATGGACTATACCGAAGAGACAATACCGAAAGGGACAATTGGCAAGAAACGTTTTAATTAGAAAACTGTAGTGGTTCGGGGGCAAAATGTGTACCTCTACTAGGCAATTAATTCGATTATATGCGCTTTAACCATACAGATTGATTAAACAACCTAATAACAAATATTATCTAATTTAGTCATCTTAAATCACATTCAATTTGTATTTAGCCAAGTATAAACATGCCACAATATTTCCGATTATTAGCACATAAAGGTTAATTTACATGTTAGTTATCACTTTCAACATTTATAAGCTACATTGTATAATATGGGTGATAATTGACGAAAGGGGGTTACTGCCTTCAGTACCTCAATCGGGGTCTATAATAAGACTATCCAATGAACTAGTTGCATGCAAAACAAGAGAAACGGGACGAGATTTGCCTAATGACTCCACAAATAAGACAATAATGCAAGTATAGATGCTAAAATATGCAAGGTTGGGGGATATAGGGTGCAAATACCGAGGGACAAAGGCTTAGAAGGGTGGTTGTATGCTTAAGCTAGGTTTAGAGAGAGAGAAAATGAGTTCATCAAATTCGGCGTGGGAAATAATGTCGAATGAAGGGGGGTATTTATAGTGTAGGGTTTCTTGGGGAAAAAGCCGGAAGGAAAAATCGGATAAAATCTGAAAGAGAAACGTGCGCCAAGCGCATTTTTCGTGCACCCCACGCACGCCACGTGGCGTGATTGTGCGCCTCGCGCACGATTCTGGTGGGACCGGGACTCTTCCTGGTCTGTTTGATCAAGATTACGCGTTTTGGGTTTTTTATCCGATTCAATTTTAGTGTTTTGGCCGTTTTAAACTTGGTTGATATTATTTCAGTTAATTCTTCCCCAAGAAACTGAATTAATTAAATAATTAATTCATTGGGGAAAATCAGCTGATTGTTATGTGGGCCGGGCTTACTAATTGGACTGGGTTGACTTTATTGGACTGGGTTTGACTAATTAATTGACTCTAACCATTAATGGGTTAAAATCAATCAATTTAAGGCCAAATGTAGAAGTATTATATATGGAAATGATCAGGAAGACGTAGGAAAGGTGATGGACACGAGTATTAATCCAGTTTCTCAAGCTTTCAAACATCTGTCACTAAGAATAGTATTAAAATAAATAGCAAGTTCAGTTAGGTTTACATCATAAGGCGTGGCGAATACCAGCTAGAATTACCGTACTTACACTGGGTAATTCTCTAGACATGCGAGGTGAGAAAATTTGGTAGAAACTAAACTGTGTTTTTTTCCTGAAGTTTTATTTGGGTTTGTGAAATAGTATGATGCTTTTTTATGTGTCATTGAGATTGGGTTCCTATTTGATGGGTTGATGAATGTGGTTTATTGTAGCTGGGTTCCCTTATTAGATTTTGTGTAATGTGTTTGGAAAGAGGAAGTCATAATGAACAGATAAAAGTTTGATTTGAATTATGGTTGTGTTTTGAAGGAAACCTTTTTGTTACCTTCCTCCTTGGTTTTGTGTAATGGGTTTGTGAGTTGCATTGTCTTATTGTTTATACTAATTTTCGGTTTGTTAAATTGTGATGAAAAGATTGAGTTTGATTTCTAAAGTACTATGAGCAATGCTTTACGTTTTCCAGGAGCTTGTGTAAGGGCCTAAGATTTTGTATTGTTAACGCTCTTTTTTCCAAGAGCTTGATCAGAATGCCACACAAAAGGAGTCTCTGCACATTAAGCAATGCACTTGAGTAAGTCGTTGGCGCCCTCCGCCTTTAGGGATAATTAAGTTTAATATTACTCATTTTTTGGTAGCTGTAGCGAAGGATGCGAGTGCTTAATTTATGGTTGAAATGGCAGGTTATATAAATATAAATCCAAACAGTAATGTAACATGTATATGTAAAAGCCTTTGTGAGGATCTTTGTAACAAGTATATGTAAAAGCCTTTGTGAGGATCTTAGATGGGCAGAAAAGTAAGGCTAAGGCCTTGTTAGGCAAAGAGTAGTTATGAATAGCGGTTAGGTGTTTATAGTTGTAAGAGTAGTTTGTAGTTTCAAAAGTAAGGCTAAGGTCTTGGTGAAGAGTATTTTTGAAGATTTTTTTTGGATGAAAATTCTCTTCACTAATGATATTGGCAACATCATTCGCACTATTCATGAGCATTTTGCACATTGAAACTGCTAACTGCTAATAGTATATGTACCAAAAACCTCCTACCTGCTAACTATTAACTACCAGCCCGTCTTCCGTGCACCGGGTGTATATATACACCCTGTGCCACGTCAGAGACATTAGTCATATAAAAGATTTCACTAGTCATATTACTACTAGTCATTAGTCATATAAA